>PVLA01016522.1:0-20450 GCA_004027455.1 Hydrochoerus hydrochaeris
AAAGGTTTTGCCAGGTTTCAATGGAGTTTTTAATTTCCTGATATTCTCTTTGGATCTGTTTCATATATTCTAGGTTTTGTTTATATTCTTCATCAAAGGCTTCTCTCCTTTCTCTGGGTTCCTCTATTCTTTCATTTGTGTCTACTTGAGGATTACCCAGGACTTCTTTTATTAATCTTCTTATATCTTGCTTCACCTGCGTTAGAATTTCATATTTAAATTCGACGATGAGGTCAAAGATGTATTTCTTTATTTCCGATGAGGCTGTCTCTGACATTACAGGTTTGCTGCTCGAAACCTCCTCTGCATTTACCTCTGTTGGACTCACTTTCCCTGGTTCTGCAGTTGGGGACCTTTTGCTCTTTCTCTGTCTTGTCATGTTTCCAGCCCCCTTCAGACAGGTGGATGGTGGAGGTCTCTGGGCCTTTCCTATTGCTTACGTTGTTCTGCAGCACACTTGCTAGGGAAGTACCGCCCCCCAGTCCGCTGTGGATCTGCGAGTTGCACGCTGAGAGCTGGCTCCTCCCCCTACGCCAGTCAACCAGTTTATGCTTCAACAAGTTTGTGTGTTCCCTGGGGATGCCACTGGCCCAGAAAAGCCTTGTCCCTGGCTATTGGGTTTCAATCAGGGGCATGGTCCTGCCCAAGCAGATCCCACCAATCTGCTTTGGACTAGGAGTCATTAGCAGACACTGCCTCGGGTTTTGATTCAAGCCGGCCCTGCCCAACTCCAAAATGTCGCCCAGCCAGTCCTCCCAGTTTGGGGAATACAGTTTCCATCACTCACCAAACTTCGTGCAGCTCGACTGGCTGTTTCCACTCTTTGTCTCAGCTCCTCCTCCAGCTGAGGGTCTGGAGCTCACCACCCCTGCTATTGGCAGGGCCGGGATCTCAGCTCGATTGTGAGTCACCTGACTCTAAGACATGCCACTACAGCGATCGGGGCTTGCCCAGCTCCAGCCCTCTGTCCATGCTTCTTTTTCTTCTTTCTTTTTTCTTTTTCTTTTTCCTCAGTTTCTTCCTGAGTCGTGAGAATTCCTCTTCTTTTATCTGGCTTTCTCCATGTTGCCAGATTCCAGCATCTGAATTGTTTTTTTTTTTTTTTTCCTCAGAGAGGCTCTCTTATCGTGCCGCCACTCAGTTGGCCATCTTGCAATCTCCTATAAACAATTTCTTATTACCAACTTCATTATTATCTAATTTGAAACCTATTTAGTTTGATTTGGAAATGTACTTTAATCTATATGAATAAATAATATATGTATTATATTGGACTACACTGTTCATTATGGTAAGCACCAGTGACAGTTATTTAAGTTTACATTTAAATTAATTAAAGCTAAATACATGAAAAATTTGGTTCCTCAATTGCTGTAGCTCAGGAGCCACAATGACCAGCACAGACACAGCATTTTGATCATCACAGAACATTCCATTGCCAAGCACTGGAAAAACAGAGTATAATCGCTTCAAATTACTTCAGGAAATATTGTCAGTCAAGTAAGGAAATTGTTTAAAATGTCTGTTACTTTTCTAAAGAAAGAAAGAATTACAAAACTGGAGACATTTTCCCCCTGGAATATAGAAAAGTCATTATTTCCTAAATCTGTCAATTTTTTCAGCTAATTTTCTAAGTTTGGATTCATACCTATTCACAGTATATATACAAAAATACTCTTTGAATTAGGATATCTGATTTTATTCAAATTGATGTTTACTACCCCTCACTTATAAAAAACTCTGGCTGAAAGATTTATCAGCCCCCAGGGGCATGTAGAGGGAAACCATGTTTCCTAGAGGCAGCACCAGCTTAATCTCCAAAGACCTGTGTTCCTGCAATACTAATTCCTCCTGGTATCCAGCCTGAACTTTCTAAGAGTTCACAGAAGTATCCAATAACTGAAATTGATCACTGACATGCTGGTTTCCCCCTTTCCAGGTAAAATATCAAAAGTGATGGACGATAAGCCAACATTCAAGAAGACAACATTGCAAATAAACAATATTATGTGCATATATTTTTAAAAAACCCTTTTAAGTCTATAATTCATGTGACTGTTACCTAACACCCTTGTCTTTCATTCTTTTGATGGTCTCTTAATTTGGCATTTTCTATTGATATTCCGTGGAAGGAAGTATTTTCTTTTATTTATTTATTTTTTTATTTTAAAGAGAATAAAACAAAAGAGGGCAGATCTAAGCAGATCAGAACAAAACAACATAAGCAACACAGCACTTTACAACAAGACAATTGGATATTAACAGTAGCTATCATAATGTCTCTTTCTTTGAAATAGTTGAGCTTAGCTTTACACACAATAATGTCAAACATAACAAAGGAGAATAAAACAACTCAAGAGAATGGGAGTATTCCAAGGCATTCTGAACCAAATAACCAAAGATGAACAATGGCTGCTATATTATCTCATTTTCCATAATAATTTTGTTTTTACTATCATACATATTAAAATCCAATAAGACACAATGTGATAGAACCAATGGTAATAGAAAAACAAAAGCATGGTAGGACTTCAGAGCAAGATGATATTAAACCAGCAATGGCTGCCATATTGTCTTGTCTTCAAAGTAACTATTCATATGATCACATATATTAAGATCAAACAAAACAGAATAAAACCATTCCAACCAATGAATGAAAACATAAGACGTCAAAGCAGTATAATGGTGAGCCATGATTTCCATAAAATCTTCTGTACTCTTATCATTTCTTACACTAGGGAGACTGTATGGTATTTATACATGTGAGTTTGATTTATTTCACTTATGAGTATAGATTCAAGATGCATCCGTTTATAAATATCTCAATGTGATCATTCTTTATAGCTGAGTAGTACTCCATTGTATAAAGTACCACCATTTTTTATACATTCCTCAGTTGAGGGCACTTAGGTTGCTTCCAAGATCTGGCTATTACAAATTGTGCCACTATAAACTTGGGAGCGCATATATAATTGTGGTAAGATGTTTTCAGATCTTCTGGGAATATGCCTAAGAGTGGAATAGCTGGGTCAAATGGGACCTCAAACCCCAGCTTTTTGAGGAATCTCCAGATTGACCTCCACAGTGGTTGCCCCAGTCTACACTCCCACCAACAGTGCAGAAGAGTTCCTTTTTCCCCATAGCCTCTGCAGCATTTGCTGTTGGTAGTTTTGTTGATCCTGGCCATTCTTTCTGGAGTGAAATGGAATCTCAGTGTGGTTTTAATTTGCATTTCTCTGATGACCAATGATGATGAACATTTTTTCATGTATTTATTTGCCATTCATATTTCTTCATCTGAAAACTGTGTGTTCATCTCAGATGCCCATTTTTGGATTGGGTATTTGAATTTCGGGGGTCTGATTGTTTTTAATTCTTTATAAGTTCCAGACAGAAGTCCTCTGTCTGATGGACAGTTCACTAATATTTTTTACCAGTTTGTAGGTTTTCTTTTCACTCTCCTGGAGATTTCTTTGGACATGCAGAAACTCTTTAATAAGATGTGATCCCAGTTATTGATTCTGAGAAGTATTTCCTATGAAGTTTGGTTCTTGTTCATGAATTTTCTACCTACCCCTATGTCTTCAAGATCTTTACCTACTTTGTCTTCCAACAGATTTAGTGTTTCTGTTTTAATATTTAGATCTTTGATCCATTTGGATTTTAGTTTAGTACATCGTGATTAGGCATGGATCTAATTTTAGTTTTCGGCATATGGATAACCAGTTTTTCCAGCACCATTTATTAAACAGAGTATTGTTCTTCCAGTGAACATGCTTGGCCCCTTTATCCAAGACAAGGTGGTTGAGTGTGCTTGTAGTTGTATCTTCTAATCTATTCCACTGATCTTCAGGTCTGTTTTTATTCCAATACCATGTTGATTTTATTACAGTAGCTTTGTAGTATAACTTCAAGTCAGGGATTGTGATGCCTCCTGCCTTGGCTTTGCTGCTTAGAATTGCCTTTGCTATTCTAGGTCTCTTCTGGTTCCAGATGAATTTTAGGAGTGATTTCTCTAGATCTATGAGATATGTTAGTGGTATTTTCATTGGGATTGCATTGAATATGTATAACAATTTTGGGAGAATGGCCAAATATTGTAAATTTTTACAATATTTATTCTTCCTATCCATGAACAAGGGATGTCTTTCCATTTTCTGAGGTCCTCTTCGATTTCTTTTTTCAGGGTATTATAATTTTCCCTGTACAACTCTTTTACATCTTTCATTAGATTAATTCCTAAGTATTTCATTTTTTTGGATGCTAGTGTGAATGGTGTGAGAAAAAAGAGGAAGTATTTTCATGTGTTTCCCCCTTAGATTATTTCTTTAAATCAGAAAAGTGACATTTTACATGAAGCAAAACTTAGTTTATCCTCACAGTGAGTTATAGAAACATCTCAAAAGCAGTATGTGTCATTCCTGGAGGGGAAAATGCTCATTTGGAAAGCCTATATTTCTGGGGCTGTATTTTATTGAATCCTCACAGGAAGTTATATTGGCACCATTTTACAGGGCCTATTAGTGCCTCATGAAAGGGAATCTTTCCTGAGTTCTTGGTCCACATTTGGTACTCAGCAGGTATTTAAACGTGTTGGCAGATGCATGAATCAACAAAAGCCACATCGTTTTGGTAATCTCAGTGACAGACACAAAATTTTGCAGTGAGCACTCTGTGAAAATGATTCTTAATATTCAAGAAGTGTACCTATATTTAAAAACTTATTTTTGAGAGTTTTTAAGGTAGCACTTTCAGAACAGTTATCGTGTACAGCATTTTATATCATGACTTACAGGAAATGACACATGTAATACCATTATTATAAAAAAAAGCCATATACCAACTTTGTAACAAAGGCGAGAAGATATTTATATTATAATACGTATTTAATATATAAAAGATTTGCAACTTGTTGTGAATAATAAATTTGTTTATCTTCCATTGTAGAACAGGAATAATTGAGATAAAGCAAAATTTTTATTAAGTGTTATTCAAATGAATAGACAAGAGTAAGAAATCCTTTCTGCTAGGTTCAAAATACGCACTTGACCCTTGGCTCTTTACAACACAATTTGGCCAGCCCACCAAACAGTATGGCTGTCTGTCCTACTCTTCTTTTTTCCAATCCTCTGTCTCATAGTCTCATTCTTTCATCATGCAACACCTCTCTCAGGTTTTCATGCTTCATTATTCACGTGGACCTGTATGTCTTGTCTCCTAACCCCTATCAACTCTGCACATACAGATAGGGATGCTTCAGCCACACTCAGAATCCACTTTCCCAGGGTTAATGTTGGCTCCTTGGGTCATATCTTAACCTAGACAGAAACCAAAACCTCTCCAAAAGGCTGACTCTGACTCTCGCAAATATCTCCAGATTTTATTACTTATATGTTATCCACAAGCTTTTAAAAACATTCAACAAGTGCAAGTCATAGCATTAAAACTTTCCTTAGTATATTTTTTCCAAAATACTTTAGTTTAAAAAAATAGCATTAAAGCAAAAATAATATGGGGGAAATGCTATTGAAGGAAATGCTATCCTTCTTTGAAGGATAAATATGAAGTTCTATTTTGGTGCATGATTTTCTCTCTTATTCCACTCACTCTCTCAGAATCTAATTAAAATAACGTAACATGAAAAGCTGAGGAAGCCTTGTAGGCTGATAACAGAAATAGAAAGAGAAAAAAATAATCCCAGTAAGGCAACAGCCTCAGGCAAGAAACTTTGTCACTGTGTCTCATTTCCTCAAGTATTACATGGGGATATCACATTTTGTTATTCTGTGAAAACAAAGCAAGGTAATGATGTTTATAGCAATGCCTCTGCTTACAAACTAGAAAATCACAGAACTTGGAAGAATTTTGAAAATTATTTTTAAAAAATCTAATCGATGATGGACTGATATTTTGCAAAATAAAATGAGTTTTGGAGAAGAAGATTTAACAAAACCATAGGAAAAAAAGTTCAATTTTTAACACTGAATTCACTACTGTCAAGTTGATATAAAAAATTTCTGAACAACTTATTTCCAGTTGTTGCACTTATCAGAGACAGTCAAGAAAAACACTAGTCTTCAGGCCACTCTTTGAATAGCACTGCTCTGAATTCATAAGTTACAGTTAAAACAATTCCTTTCTCCACAGAAGCTAATGTCTAATGCAGAAAGGCATGGTATCAAATAGCAGCAACACCAGAATCTTAGATGGCTTACCGTATTTTGTTGACCTTAATGTACGCAAGTGAAATACACTGTAATGACATCTATGTTCAGTGTTAGCACTGTAGAGGAGAAACGATGCAAAGAACTGCCATCAAACTTTGAACTATATTTGTAAATCCATACATCCATTCATTCATTTAGCAGTACTGAGGGCAGAATCTCTTACAATTCATCTATATCCCAGACTTCCTTTTAATTTTTTATTCTGAGACAAGGTCTCACTAAATTCCCTAGATTGACCTCAAACTTGTGATCCTCCTGTCTCAGCCTCCCTGGTAGCAAGGATTATAGATGTGCACCACCACTAAGTCCTTAAAAACTACTCACATCATGTATTTAAAAGAGCACTGTGAGGTAAGTGTTCTACATAACTGAACACGATGGGCTCTTCACATTTTAAAAGCCAAATACAAAGGATATCACAGATCTAAGACAGTAAGCTCAGGGAGGGAGATGTACAGATGAAAAAAATCAAACGGAGCTTGTACCGGTTTATGCTGGCAACGATAATGTTAGTACAGTGGCTGAATGGGTGATGACAAAATTCCAGCAGGAGTAATTGGAACTGTTCAAATGAGGAGAAAAGGAAGGGAAGGTGAGGTAGGAGAAGAGGGAAGGAAGCAGCAGAGAGCAAAATTGCTGGCAGGGGCCAAGCCTGGTGCAAGAAGGGAACGGCTGGTTAGGAAAGTGGTTCAGCACTGAGGCCACAGCTGCAAGGCAGCACCAGCACTGCATCTTTAAAGATCAAAAACTTCAGTCTGTTTCTTTATTTGAAGATAGAAAGAACATTTCTGTCATTTTTAAACTCAAGGAACATCACTAATGTCCCTCTGAACTGCAAAATTCAAAGTTCTAAAACATCGGCACTTCTCTTAATCCCCTCTTCCGTAAGAAAACACGTCTAGAGAAGCCTATTTTGTAAGCCATGCCTTCAAATAACTGCAAAGAAAAAATGCTACAACCAGGAATGTTGGAGAACTGGTCCTGTTCACAGACAGTCACCCACATAACACAAGCACACCCAGAGGCTTGGACTGTGTCAAGTTCAGAAAAACAAAGCTATTAGTGACAAAGGCTAGATCTAATGTTTAAAAGTACATGTCATTCTCACACCCTGCTGGTGGGAGTATAACTTCCTAGTATCCTGCAGTTTGTATTGAAATAAAAAATACAATTTTTTATTTGCATTTTGACCTAGCAATTCCATTTCTAAAAATGCATCTTATAGATATGCTAATGTATACAAAGTGATGAGCGAACAGAATTACTCAAGCCAGCAAAAGATTGGAAGTCATCTAAATACATACCAATGCAGCAAGAGTGGGATTGGCCAGTAACTAATGGTTCACCCACAAAACGCAATGAATATTATTTCTTAAAAGGAATGAGGCAGGTCCATAAACACAATCTGCAAAATAGAACAGTTTTTAAAAGGCAGGTTCAGATCTGTGCTTATGACAATGACACAAAGATGTGGAGTCCACGTGACTTGATGTGCACTGGCGGTCTCTGTAAGGAGACCTATGGAACTCTTACCACAGACTGCCTCAGGAGAGGGGACCATTTCTGGAGAACAGGGATGAACAGAAATTTACATCTGCCATCTACATTTTGGGGGACATTCTAAATTTTGATTCATGTGCATATACAAAGATTTCAAGTTTTTTCTCTTTTATGGCACTGAAGATGGAATGCAGAGCCTTGTAGAAAGCAAGCCCTCTACCCCTGAGATGTACATACTGCCCCAGTATAAAGCATTTTTAAAAAGCTACATACTATCTGTATAGTGGCAGTCAGGACCCTTATATCTAAAAAGCAACAGTAGAGAAAAATGACCCAAGGATCTTAGTTTGGCATCCAATGCCCTGCCAAGAGGAAAACCAGATGGTTCCTTACAGTAGGTCAGTTTACAGGTTATTCCGGTTATTATCCTGTCAAGATTTTTAGTAGCTTACAACTCACACCTGCCTTGACAACAGCTCACTTCAATTGTGCAAAACTCCTCAGTTAATCTTCTGCAGGTGATTTATGTAAGAAGTACTTTATTATATGACATTTAAACAGAGTTTAATTACTTAGTTGGAAAGCATTTGAATTCTTCTTACTCTCCAAACATTGTAAAGATTGTTTAAAGCTTGAAATCTGCCAGGTTAGGTGATTTGGGGGAAAAGAAGTCATACAAACTATGTTGTAGCCTTTTGTAAAATAAAGATGTTTATTGATACTATTTCAAGTATCCAGCATATGTCTATATTACTATGCCATTTTTCCTTCTGTGCATCACTCTATGATCTTCAGTGCAGAGCATTCTTTTTCCCCCTGGTGATTCAGAAAATCAGGATGCTTTCCAGGTTCTATCCTTCCTGTAAATAATTATGTCTCAAAAGCTAGACAATTTTAAGGGCTAATTACCTCAAACCAATGTATAAATTACAAGTTCACAGGTTCATCTTAGAAATTACAACTGTGGGAAAAAAAAAATTTCCATTTGTTAAAAGCCTTGCTTCTTGCCGGCACCATCAATGTGCAATTTGTTCATCCTGAAAAATTATGGTGAAGCTAAACACAAGAGGTACTTCCTAAGTTAATTACAGACAAATCTTCCTCCCTGTAATTTACATCTTAGAATCCAGCTCTAGGCTGTTTCATTTATTTCCAGCTGAAGGAAAGAAGTTGTTAGTTTAAGATTGTCAAGACACTCACAAACTTGTTTATGCCTCAGAATAACAATTCTAGTCCCACTGGAGAGTTTTCTAAAATGACCCAGTCAGACACATCGTGTTCAACATAGTCAGCCCTGCCTGTGTAGATATACTGCAGACCTTGGCAGCTGAAGCTCTGCTGTGGTTCTCTGCCTTCTCCTCTGAACTAGCAGTCTAGAAAGATCTTTATAATCTTATTTGTACTTTTTACATCTCTACCCACCAGTGAAAGCATACTTACATTTCTTCTTTTTTTCCTTCCAAATAAATCCAAGTATACTGTGGCTCTCTAGGCAGAATGTCTAAAAGTAACATTCACCTATAGAAAGTAAGTGAAAAACTAACAAAGGAAGAATTATGTTTATGTTTGAAGCTCTACAGTGACATATAGAATTGAAAGTCACTAATATCCTGCAAACAGGTTCAAGCAGAAGTCCCACATGCAGAGAATATCAGGAAGAATATTTTGTGAATCCACAAAATGACTTTTCAAAGAGGGAAACCAGGCCATTATTAGGTCTGTATTAAAAGGTCCACTCTTAGAGCCTTGTGCATAAAGTGAAGGGGGGAAGGAACTACATATCTTGACAGTGTGTGATGTGCCTGGCAAAGTATCAGGAGTTTAATGGCTGTTGTTTGTCTTATTTAATCCTCAGATCAACCCTGTAATGTCAGTATTATTATTTCCAGAAAAACCAAGCAACTAATACAAAACCAAACAGCTTTACAGTTAGAAGTTCTAACCTAAATATATCTGGCTCCTAAGGTTTATGTTGTTTTACACTGCCACAAAATAAGCAATAAGACCTAAAAAATCAACCGTAAGGCAGAAGAGTAAATAACTAGATAGATACATGGATAGACAGAATGAAAACAAATTCAATTCTGTAATACAAACACAAAGATCTTGGGTAACATAAGAAGTATTCATAATAAACTGCTTAAGACAAAAAGGCAGAATAAAAATTTTATCTAAAATGATTACAACTTCAGAATAAGTTAATATAATTATTTATTGAGCTCATACTTTGTGCTTCACACTTGACATAGTCCGCTTAATAAATGTGTAGAGGTAAAGAGACTAAGGATCATGCAGATTGAGTAATTTATTGGCTATAAAACAGGTGAGCTAAGACTTAATCCCCAACCAACCTGACTGCAAAGAACCCACAGAAAATGTTAAAAAAGAAGTGAAAGACATTTAAAGAAAAGGTGGGAGGTAAATGCATTATAGCAGTTGGAAAGGTACAAAACACTTCCATCTACTCAGAGAAATTCTTATCTATTGCATTTTCTTGATGTGTGACTTTATTATTGGACCTCTCTCAGGCTCTATGACTTTGGCCTGCAAAATCTGAGACCATTTTCTACCCAAGAAAGTCTCTAAAGAAGTGGTGAGATCCAAGCCTTCCCACAGCAGCTCCCATGTTTCAGCATTACCACTGTTCCTTTGCTCACTCCACCAAGCACAACCCATAGGCTACGTTGAATTTCAGAGTTTCCTGTGATCTTGGTACTGTATCATTCTGGTTACATCACCACATTTTCAAGATCAGGAACCTGAGGTAGACAGATTAAGGGGATCATAATTGGTGGGTGAGGTAGAATTAGATTTTAGGCCTCCTATTTTCTTAGTCTAGCACTCTTCCCTTCTAATTAAGAGGTACAAACAGAAGAGAGGAACAGAGGAAAAGCAAAGGGATATAAATTAACACAACCATCTAACATATTCCCAGCAAACAACCTAAATCCATCTGAAAGACATGTATCTTTCATTTGTCCTGATCAGATTAAAATCCTCATCTAATGCTCATTTCCAAACACTTTAATTATGAGATCTGTTGTATTCTCAAAGTAAAAGTTGTACCTTCAGCCTAAGACACAGCAAGACAAATTTTGGGACAATAAGAATATAAACATGGGGGCTGGGGATTTAGCTCAGCAGCATAAGCGCCTGCCTTGCAAGCACACGGTCGTGAGTTTGATCCCCGGTACCGATTAAAAACAAACAAACAAACAAAAAGAATAAAAACATGTAGGTTTACCCTGTGTCTAAGTGTTTTCGAATTCCATCTCTGACATGGGACATTAAAGTGCTCTTTTCATTTAAATTTTTTTTTTTGTATCCAGAATCCGACTCAATACCTCTTGCAGGCCTGTGCCACTGAGCTATATCCCCAGCAAAAGTGCTATTTTTCATTATGAATTTTGAATGTCTGCATTTTAAAAACATGTATGACTGGCATCTTTGTGTGTACACAACAGAGAGAGAAAAAGACAGACAGACAGAGAGGAGGAAGATAAAAAACAGACAATAGAGGCCAAGGACCTGGTGTCATAATACCTATCAATGCTCCAAAGCCTGGAAACTAGGCATCATTCAATGAGCACATGGGCAGAGGGCAGAACTCAACAGGCAGGGCCTCCAGGAAGACTCTCCTCCTCAGAAGAGGTGAACAAGAACTAGGCAGGACAGGTTTCTAAGAATTGAGGACTAGGAGGTTTCCAAAACAGGGAACAAGGGTATGTGGGAACTTGGATAAAAGAACTGAGACACCAAATCAGACCCTGTCTAAAAGCCAACAATAGGAGATGTTGAGACCAGAGGACTTGGGATTCACTCTTTACCTATGCCTGATTGAAGAATCAGGGTGAGGCTAACTTCATAGGCAACAGGCACAAGAGAAGCAACACTGGACATCCCACGGCTTGACACTTGGTCAAGTCTGACACTGGATATCCAGTTAGATCTTAGATTTTAGAACTAAAAGTCATTTGCATGAGCATGCAAAATGAATTCAGTACTCTCCTCTAGGACATCTGTTTGGAATAATTACCTGTCTATGAAAGAAAATCCACAAAAACTCATCCTCAAGTAAAACTGCCTTTAAGGACTCTGGAGAACACAAAGTGGGCTTATTGTACATAATCACATATTGTCTTATCACATCCTAATTGTATTTTTCCTATCTCTACTGTGAAGATGGGAGAACTGAGGGATACACCTTCCCTAGGTCCAAATAATTTTTCAGGGCCATGAATTACAAAACACATTCATCATCTTAGAAAGTTTGCTAAAAATAAATTTGAGTATACCACATACAGAATATTTAGAGTCAGCTCAAAGATTCTTATCTAATTAAAATGAATTATTTATTTTGGAAAAGTTCTAATACTAAGTTTGTGTCATTTCACTAATATGCAATTAAAGCAATTAAAAACATTTCACAAATGCTGATATGGACCACTGCTGATACAAGCTTCTACTATTCTGGAATTGACTGGAAAGTTCCCACTGATTGCTCAACGTGGAAGAAACATACTGTTGGCATCTTGAAAGAAAATCAAGTTATTCAACTTAATGCATCTGTACAGGAAACAAAACCCTGTTTGCCAAGTAGAATATTTTGCTGTGTTTGTATTCCATCTGATCTACATCTGCAAGCTTTGGATACAGATTTAAACTAACATCCAGAAATGGCATTTGATATGGTCTATTTTATTCATTAAAACAAACCAAACATTATTATGAGGTATTTTTGAAAGATAGTTTGGGCTTTCCTATTTAATTAATCCATTACAAAAAACCCTCCAGTATTTTATTCTCTGAAATTCTTATTAACATCCTACAAACATGTTTTTCATTATTAAATTTAAGAATTTAGTATTCAATAAAACTCTCAGCAGTAATGTTGTTATTAAATGATTTCATTAAACTAATTAACAGCTAAGTATTGAGGAACACTTATATAGCAGTAGACTATCTTCTATCTTCCTAATCTCCCTGCTAATTCTACAAAATACACATAAACATTCTCTGAAAAAAATTTCAGCAAGGCTATAGAAACCACCAATTCTCTGGGGAAATCAGCTTCTCCAAAATAAATGTCCAAGCTTGTCTGAAACTTGCTCATCACATAATGTATCAGTAATTTTCAATTATGTGCACAATTGGTTCTAATTTCCCCTCCCTGATTCCTGCAATGACATGACTAAAAATACAGTGTATTTTAGTTCTGCAATGAATACTAGTCTTCATTGGCCATGACCCAACACTTTCAGAGGGCTCCTATACATAAAATCTTAGGCCTCTAGTACAATATTTTTACCATAAGGGGAAAAAAAGAATCCTGAGTAGAGGAATGTCAACAGATTTTAATGTAAATCACTATCTCCTTGGCCCTTCTCATTATCCCCTATAGTGGGGGGCTGTGATGCAGCATGAGATTCCAGGAACTTTAGTACAAAAGCCTCAACTCTTGGTTGTGTTTATGGGCCACCATCCTTCCAGTGTTGCCCAGGAGACCAGCTGACACATCTCTTGTAAGTATGTCACAGTTTAGCTTCTCCATGTGCCTAATCCTACTTCCTTCACTTCTTCATGGGTGTCAATCCAAAATGCTCCCCCAACAAATCTTCTGCATCCAAATCTCACGATGCAGGAACTAGATGTATGACATACTCATCTGTAGAAATCAACCTTAAGGAAGAATTTAAAGGTAGCCTCATCTAAGGTACATAGTTTGACTTTCCATAGCAAGATAGTTTAAATCCAACCACAGTTGAACTTTCTAGATTAAGGGATCAAGTCTTCCATCAAAAGATGTTAAATAAATGTGGGCCTTCTGGGAGAAAAACTGTCTCTGAAGTTCTCCAGTTTCACTCATCTTAAAATAACAAGATACCAGGTTGAATTGCTTTCTAGTCTAGCTAATAACCTACACCTATTAAGGTAAAAATTATGCTGCATTATGATTTATTTTGTTTCTAATACTGTATCTGTGTTGGTTACTTTCCTCTTATTGCTGAGACAAAATACTCAACACCCAAAATTAAGGAAGGAAAGTTTGTTTAGCTCACAGTTGGTGGAGGTTTCAGATCATACTCCACTGGCTCCAAGGCAGAGTGGCACATGGCAGAGGGCAACAGTTCATGGTGGTGGAAGACTGCAAAAGCAACAAGAGTGAAAAGGTGGGAGCGAGAGAGAAAGCCTCTTTCCCTCCCTTATATCCTATGCAGGCTACCCACCCCAGGGTGGGTATAGTACTCACACCCATAATCCCAGCACTAGACAATGAATCAATCACAAACTCTGGATTCAGCCACACAGCCCTATAACTGCATGAGGCTTTGGGGGGGGACATCCAGACACAAACAATAACAGTATCTAAGGATTCTACTATCTATCAGGTTTCTTTCACTGAATATGATATAAATAGATACAGATATTTGATGGGGATGTTGTAGACTGAATTGCAATTCTCTCCATTCATATGTTGAAGCCTAACCACTAATATGATTATATATGAAGTTGCTACCTTTTAAGAGATAATTAAGGTTTAATGAAGTCATAGAGGTGAGACCCTAATCCAACAGGACTGTAGCCTTATAAAAAAGCAAGATTCACACTCATTCTATTCTCTTTCTCTCTCTCTCTCTCTCTCTCTCTCTCTCTCTCTCATCTATTTCCTCTCCTTTTCCCTCCCTCCCTGTTTCTGTCTCCCTTATTTCCTCTCTTCCCCCTTCCTTTTTCCTTTCCTCCTCACTCCCCCATCTCTTTGTCTCTGCCACATGAGAACACAGAGGGAAGTGGCTGTCTGCAAGCCAGAAAGAACTTCCACCAGAAACAAAATCAGTCAGTACCTTGAGCTTGGACTTTAGTCTCTAGAACTGTGAAAGAAAATTTTTATTGTCTACACCACCCAGTCTATGATACTTTTTGTTATGGCAGCCTGAACTGACTAACAGGAGTAAAAAGATAAGTAACATGATTAAAGTGAGGCATTGTATTATCCTTACAAATGCATCATCTGTCTTCCCTTTACCTCTGTTTCTTTTCTTTTTCTCAAATATTTCTCCTTTTTTTTTCAGCATTTTTTTTTTTTTTTTGCCTCACCAGTTTCAATGCTCTTGACTCAAGAGCTTATTCTGTGCTTATTCTGAGGCCCTCACTGAACCAAGTGCTACTGTTCTGTTGAGAACTCACACAGGCTGCTGGTTGGTGACCTAAAACCTATGCACAGAAATTCTGAGGGATTTCCATATAGTGGAAGCCCAAGATTTGGTGATAAAATGGCTAAGAACTGAAGTAACAAATGTCCAAGCAAACGGATAAAGAAAGAAACCAACACAGTGAATGAATTAGCAACCTACAGATGTAACATATCCTGTGAGATAATCTTGTGAATAGGACAACACTAAAACCCCAATAATACCATGGTTTGGTATAGTCAGGCCTGAAATATCAAAACAGACATTGATTTTAGCAACTGCCAGCAGAGTTCTTGTGCTCCCAGATGGAAGCAGCCATTAGGATGATCCAGATCCCTCTTTTTCTAGATCCAAGCAACCTTCTGGTTAGAACTCGGATGCCTATGTCTATCTCCCCTTTGAGAGTAAGATAATATGTACAACTCTGTTAGTATATGTGTTCTGCAACACTCAGTATTTGTTTTTCCAATATTAACCTGGAAGAAAATGGTCATCTAGAAGACCATCAGTCTTTCATGAAATTTGTTAACATAAATTAGAGCTCTACTCTGTTAGACTGTTATAAGCAGCTACATTAAATAAAAAAAAATACTATAGGCAGTGAGATGGGGCTAGGCCCTCAAAGGAGCCAGTGAAGAAGATGGGATACACCACAACTGTGGAGGAGACAGGCACCTCCACTGAGGGCCAGACTGCAATACAAAAGATAAAACAAATGCACCCACATACTTCCTAAGGATAAACGTCAGGAATTGGTATTCTAAATAGGTATGGATGACTTGAGGAAGCTAGGAAGAGCCACTAACCCAACCCCTACAGGAAAAGCCCTGTTCGGCATTGATGCCTGCTTTCTACACGACTCATTTTCCCATTTGATGGCGAGTTAATCTATTTCACCTGACCAATTATATTTGTAACCTTATTGGTTGACCACAGTTTTGTCCCACCTCTTGCTCACCTTGTGATTTCCCATTTTTCTCTACCTTGGGCCTGCTTCTCCTTGTGGTTTTGCTGTATAAAATCCCTAGAAAAGGCAGGGATCTCAGTAATCCACTTGGGGCCCTATCTGTCTCTGATAGATGCTTTCTTTCCCCCAATAAATATATTCTGCTCTTAACCTCCATTGTTTCTAAAATTCATTCTTTGATTTGAGAGAACATGAACTTATACCAGCCATCTAGCAGGTTGGGAGTTTCTTTCCCTTATTTCAAGATCACCCCTGACAGAATGATAAAATCTACTTTCATACCATCCCTTAGGGGATCTCTCTGAGTAAAGCTGCCAAATTTAAGATGGGCCTTCTTTGTATAGTAAGGTTTTTCCCCAGTCTGGCTAAGACAATAAGCAAGATTCAGTGGTAAAATAATCCTGGAAGCCTGTGAAAGATAAGCTGGGAACTAGAGTTGACAGTAAAGACAATAAGAATCTACTGCAGTTGCTCATGATGAAGGCCTGAAACAGTCTAACAGTGTGCGTGTAAGAGGCTCTGTTAAATTACAGAAATGACTAGGGACCCTGAGAGGAACACATGGACAGAGGAAATGAGAAGGGGCCATGTCTTGTGGAGTGCTAAGATGTGCGTGCTAAGAAGAGCAAGAAAGCAGCCAGTGGCCACAGAGAGGAATACATGAAATTGAGAGGCCACCCAAAAGGTACCCACATCTCCACAGAGTGGAAAGTGAGATGTCTGCTGTGGGAGGAAACAAGCAGAGGAGCTAGGGTGATGAGGAAGCTGTCAAGAGAAATACTATGGAGTTGAGAAGATATGAGGAGAAGACTAATTGATCAGTGGTAAGATCATGACCAGGTGAGTGACATAGTTTGGTAAGATTGGTATAACAAAATACCACAAACTGAGGCATATATAGGGGCTGGAGATATAGCTCAGCAGCACAGCATCTGCCTGGCAAGCACAAGGCCCTTAGTTTGATTCCTGGTACAAAAAAAAAAAAAAAAAACTAAGGCACACAAAAAACAAAAATTTATTGGTGATAGAGCCTAGACAGGGAGGCCACCAATTCAAATAAGCCCTTTGCCATCTTAAAGAAATGGAGGTTTCATTTTTCTTAGGTCACAGTGGACAGTAGGTCACTGTTATGGCTTGTGTGTAGATGTCCCCCCAAGCCCTCATGTGTCATACTACAGTATGATCACATCTTAACTAATTATATCTGCAATGATTCTATTTCCTAATAACTCCATTTCTTGAGGTACTGGAAGTTAAGAATTCAACTTATAAATTGGTGTTACAATGTAAACTGAAACTGCGGGTAAGGGGAGCAAAGGCTTTCTAGGTCACTAGGAAAGTAGAGGCAGAGGTGTTGTTCAGGGATATCGGGACTCTGTCTCTGCACCAGGCTATGAGGCTTCAGCTTTACAGGAGTACACTTTTAGAGAAGAGCTTAATAGTTAATAGTGTGAGCTCTGGCCTGGAGTGCCTGGGCTCTAAACTCATCTTATGATATGTATATATCTGTGACCAGAGGAAATTTACCTAAATAGATTTTTCTTCAACTTCCTAATCTGTATTTTAGGAACAAAAGTAAGAGCTACCCCATAGAGTTATGAGACCGACACATATTAACAAACACAGTAACTAACAAGGTGGTGGTCTTATTCTCATTTTATGGATGAAGAAATTGAGACCTACCAAGGTTAACCACTTTGCCCAAAGTCATCTAGTAAAAGAGTCAAAACTAGCCTACAGAAAGCAAAAGTGCATGCTCCTAACCATTATGTTGCATTGCTTCCACTATTAATTTAATAATTTTAAAAAGCAAAACAGAGGGCTGGGGATTTAGCTCAGCAGCATAAACACTTGCTTGGCAAGCACAAGGTTGTGAGTTCAATCCCCAGTACCAAAAAAACCCAAAACAAACCAAACAAACAAAAAAAATCCAAAAACGAACAATCAAACAATGACAGCACAAACTATTCTTTTTGAAGAACTAATAGATAATTAGTAGTATGGTTATCTATCTTACACACTTAAATGTACATACAGTTATATGTGCATACCTACAAATTGTTCTTTCCTTTTGAGTACTTTCTTTCCCTTTTATTATTACATTATCTATTGTACATTTTGGATCTTATTCTTTCAGTTTTTTATTATTATTATTTATTTTTTACACCAGGGAGACAATATTTGTAAATATCATACTGTCTCCTTAATATTTGTATTTAAATAAATAAGTAAATGGAGAGAAAACAAAAATAAAACTTTTTCCTTTTGTCTATGAAGTTTTCTTCTGTGGGTCCTGGGGAGTACTTAGTCACAACATTAATTATAAGGAGAATAATTAAGAATACAGAAAAGAAAAATGGAAGTAAAGTTTTTAAGTGCTCTTTATCAAGTATTACCAACACAGGGCATGAACAAGAGATAGAGAGACAGAGAAATCAAAATTGTGCAAACTAGCAGTTATTTGTCAGTCTCTGTTTTAGTTGTACCTCTTACATTTTACAATTCATGGCTACTTTTAAGAATGTAACATAATATGGAAAGAAGCATATTATGACTTAGATTTCCAATACTTGTCAGCTTAATTCTTTATTTTCTGAACATTCTTTAAAAGCTTATCTCTAATACTGTCTGTGATAACAAATATCCAGGGTAAAGTCAGTGTTTACTCTTAGGAATAAAACAGTTAAAATTTTTTATTTTGGTTCCATTTCTGTTTTCTTTACTAAATTATCTTACACAGGAAAGATGGAGAGACAAGCAGAGGAGAATGCAAAAGTGAGTCAGGGAACACAGCTTCTTGCAAACTGAGTTTGCTCATCTGTGTCTCTCCTGGCTGTCCCAGCACAGAGCTGCAGACCTAGATGTGCATTAATGGCTGAAATCAATGGCAGTAGCACCTAGATTTTAAAAATATATTTATTTCTTATCAGTTTTTTTGTTCTGTGTGGTCCAAAGATGAAGACAACAAGGTATTCACTCAGAATGAAAAATATTTATCTTAAGATCATATCAGACCATCACACCTAACCCTAAATTGATAGGGTAACTGTATATTTGCATTTCATGCACACACAAATTCTAGCAACCAATCTCACAAACACCCCTCCACACTCATACATACACATATACATATGCAAGGCTTGGTCAAAATATATAGTAGATGTTTAAATAACAATAAATTTCTTAAATTAAAATACATATTGCCATTAATCCCCATCAAAGTATTCTCACTCACCTTGAATACATTTATCCCATGTTTTTGTCACATTGTGAAGCAGTTCTGGAAGTCTTGCTTCATCAGTGTCTTTACAAGGTATAATCAAAAACACAGTGGATGCAGCAGCTGAGAAACATCCACTAGAAAGGCAGACTCCTAGAAGTATTAAGGGGGGTCTGTCCTTGTCTACCTTATTCACCAGCACCATGAAACTGTTGGCTCTTCCTCAAAGTCAAAATGACCAGGAAAGGAAAATGCTTTGAACAGATCTAGGACATCGAGACAGCAACAATTTAAAACATTAAAAGAGGGTTTTGGGAAAGATGACCGATCAGTGAGCAACAAAATACAAAGCCTCCCAGGAAAAACAACTCATATGCCAGAATAAAATATCCTGGAGAGATCCAGACAGAAGGAGATGGATCCTCTTGGCACAGGAAGAAATTAAAACATAAAAAAGCTTGTCAAAAATGTCGAGACTACAACTGGAACAGCTAAAAATTACTGGACACAGCATTTTCCCTGCGACCCGCCAAGTTTGTGCTGGCCTGAATTTGCACCAGCTTGACTGAATCCATGCCTGCCAGCAGAGCCACCCAAACTTGTTCCCGCCACCACTCAAGAAACCACAGCAGCACTGAAGTCGGGGGTTGGTAAGCCCAAAGGAGAGCAGAGCCAGCGAAGGGACCTTCATTAATCCACAGTCAGTGCTGGGAATGAGACCCCCCCACACAGGAAGGGCGTGACCAAATGGACAACATGTTGGAATTGGGCAGGAGGAACCTGAACTGGGAGGACAGTGACTTCAGTTGATTGCTCCCTCCCCAGAGCAGATTCATGGCATTTGCTTGGACTGGGCCACGCCCCTGGCCAGGACCCAATGAGACATCCCAGATCAATTCCCTGCGCCTGGAACACACTAACCTGATGAAGGCCCCTGAAGTTTGACTGGCCTGGTGGGGAGGGGCAGGTATACACAGCCCCTGCTTACATCTTAGTGACAAAAGCAGGCAGGAGAGGGCATAGGTCCCTTGCCAGCATGCTTCAGAGGAACGTGCTTGACAGGGAAGGGGGCTGTGACCTTCACTGTATACCTGTGTGGAGGAAGCCAGGATCATGACAGGAAAGAGAGGCAAAAGGAGGCCCCCAGCCCCAAACCCTGAGAGCCCTGATCCAGAAGAGGGAAAAACAAGGGAGACTGAGGGCGGCAAACATGCAACATCAGACATGGCTTCAATAGACATTAAGAGATATCTTCGGGACCTTGTAGATGAGCTCAAAACTTAGATATTAAATCAGGTAAGGCAAGATATGAGTAGAGTAATAAAAGAAATGCTAAGCATCTCTCA
>PVLA01016523.1:0-20465 GCA_004027455.1 Hydrochoerus hydrochaeris
ATAGGCGTCCCATCAGCCATGGAGTGATTTCTCAAACCTGCTTTTGGTGACATGGTCAGTTCCCCTGCAGTACTCCCATTTTCCCTTTAGTAAACCCCTAAGGAGGTTACAGGATGGAAAAACAAAACAAAACAAAACAAAACTCTTCCGTTAATGAGGCTGTAATCTCAGTGCACCCTCTGGAGGTAGAGCCATATGCAGTTCTCTACCAAGGTCCAGGAGACTCAAATTTGTTCTCACCATTAGACCTCAAAATGCTTTTTTTTGTTTGTTTCCATTTAACCAGGTTCTTTTTGACTTTGAGTGAAAAAACACAATTTCAAAGGAAAATTGCAGCATGCTTTGGCAGTTTCACCACAAGTATTTCGAGATAGCCCTCACCTTCTTGATCAGGCATTGTGAAAAATGCTTAAAGAACCTGGACTTTAAACAGGGAAACATTCTGCATAATGTACATGACATTCTAATCTGTAGCTCAAGTTAGAAGTCATTCAAAAGAAATCGAACACAAATTTTTGGTTTGTATACAATATAAGTCTCAAAGGAAATGGCACAGATACGTCTTCAGAAAGTTCAGTATTTGAGATACATTCTTATTCCTGAGGAACAACAGCTGTCTAGACACCAAACACAGGCTAACTGTATTCTTAGGCATTCTACCACCAAACAACAGCCTTGCTCCTCCTAGGAATGGCTGATTTCTGCCACATCTGGATTTCTAAGTTCAGACTAATATCAAATCTTTACAGAAAGCTGTGAAAGTTCCTGAGCCTGTTTCCTTTGAAGTGATTGACAATGCTTTTAGAGAAATAAAGCATACCCTTACTAACACTGCATTTTTTTCCAAGAAAACACATCTTACTGCACATGTCAGACAAGAAAGGAATTTCTTGGAGTGTCTTGACCCAAATGTGAGGATGAAAACTCTGCCCACTATCATACTTTTATAAAATGATGGAGTGGTTGCTGCCGGGCAACCTGTCTGAAAGGAGTAGCAGCTACAGCTGTGAAAACAAAAGCAAATTTAAAACTAACTTGGGGATCAGAACTAGAAGTCCAGATTGTCCGTCAGGCCAGGTCTATTCTTGAGGTGAAAGGTTACTTGTGGTTAACAAAGAAACAACTTAACAAGCAGCAAGCCAATCTCTTAGCCACTCCTGAGGTTACTATAAAGACTAAAATTACACATAGTCATTCCTGTTTGATGTCTACAGGACCAGCACTTAGCTGATCTTGTGAACAATTGGTGTCTCAGACCTGTGCAAGTAGGCAGCACATCCGTAACCTAGCCTTCAAAAACCCCAAGGAAGTGTAGTTCACTAATGGAAGGAGCTTTTTCCAACATCTCTGCTTCAAATGCAGGTTTTATAGCTCTTATTTGGGTGTGAATATTTTGAAAAAGCATGACTAAACATATATAAAGACTCCACATATGGTTTTCTGGTGTTACATGCGCATGAACTCATTTTCAAAATCACACTTGAGAACTAATAATCATCTGTAAAGCATACAAAGGGAATGCTAAGACTTTCACAGTTTATCTTCTTAGAAAGATCATTGTCATGAATCATAAGGCATAGCAGAGAAATATCTCTAAAGACTCTTTTAGTCATCAAAAGGCTGGATAAAGGCAAAAAGACAGGTCATACTCCCTCAAAACATTAGTCTTATTTTGAGTTCCTGAGGAACCATTAACACTAAAGAGACCTTAGAGAAGGGGGGATCTAAAAGGTACACTAGTGGTATTTAGAAAACACACTGGACCTTCTCCACTGGACACAGTGAAAGATGATAAAAACTCCTTATAACTTTTTCCATAAGGGAAGAGATACTACAATGAAAATTGTCATTGAAATTTTTACAACAAATACACTAGCAGCGACCACCTGATACTTCTGAAAAGCTTGTGCATTCTGTGTCTAAGCTAACAGGCCCAAAACCCTCATTTCTTAGAACCAGTACAGATGAGAAATGTGCAACAGGAAGGACTGGCAATTTAAGTCTATGCACATGTCATGATTTGAAGGATTTAGGCAAATATTGGTCCTAGTAGACCCGTTACAGGCTGGACTGTGGCCCTCTCTACCCATTCAGAAAAGGCTATTGAGGTATCAGGGTGCTTCCCAAAGGAACCATTCCACAGTTTGGACTCCCAGACACTTCAGAGTGACAGTGGGCCTTCTTTAGCTCTCAAGTAACTCACAGGGAAGCTGAGGAGTTTGCAATACACTACCATCTTCAATCCACATACAGTCCTCAGATCTTTGGGAAAGTTCAAAACACTTAACCAAACCCTGAAATGAACTCTAATAAAATTTCCCCAGGAAAGACCTGACTCTCATCTCTGACCACTGCCAATAGAACTCAAGGAGGTCTACAACCCAAAACATATGCGTCTGTTTGAAATGTTGTGAGGGAGACCTCACAACATTTCTATCTTCTGATATAACAGTCCACTCAGCGAATACAAAGTTCTTACAAAACCTTACTCATTTTGGCCACGCATTACACACTATCCAACTCTATGTGAAAAGACACCTGACAGCTCCATGCACTGGAGAACAAGTGCTATTTAATACTTGAAAAGAAGGAACTACTACAGAACAATCAAAACCAAAATGAAAGGCCATGTTTTCAGTGACACTTGCCACACTCACTATAGCTAAGTATGGCCAAGATACACTGGTAGATTCAACTTTCCAGAATAAAGCCAGCCACACTTGAATTGTGTGAAGAAAAACATAATCCTAGAAAACCTGATATTTCTCTCATAAAAGCAAGACTCCAATTCTGCACTGAGTATAGATCAGTCAATAGGAGCTTGCTAAGTTTATGACTCTCAGGCTCACAAGAAGTTATCAGACATCTTTCTTTGCCATACTTTCTTAATCAAAGGAAGCATGAAATCTGGTCTCTCCCTCATACTTGAGCTCTTCACTTCCAGCCTAATAATAAAGTTACTTTCCTTCTCTTACTGAACATACAGCTAAAAATCACTCTTTTCTCATTGTCTTTTTTCATCAACACATTAGTGAGCTACTACATGACCACACAGTTAGACAGCACATAATCCCAATACACAGAACCTATAACCATCTCCAGCACAAAGTATGTACATGAAAATGTGTCTCTCGGGAAGAGATGAGGTAACAGGGTAGGATGTGGCAAAGCCTGCCTAAGAAATTTGGAGGTTAAACATAAAATTCTGTAAAATTAAAAATCCCAGTAAGGCAGTAAAGATTAGCTGGGACAAATTCAACCAGGGGAGCCAGACCCACTGACAGGGGAGGCAGGCCCGCACCACTGCAGCGAGATGAGTTGCAGCTTGTCAGTGCTGGCTCAGGAACAGTTTGGGACCATCAATCCCAGCACCTGGGTGCCCGCTCAGCATCCTAGGACACTGGACTAGGTTCCAGAGGTTTCACAGGCTTGAGTAGACCATGCCCAGCAACCTTCATTCAACTAGGGGAGCCAGGGCACCCCAAGGGGAACCAGGCCTGTTCCGTCACCACGAGGTGAGTTGCAGCTCACCGCCGCTGGCCCAGGAACAGTTTGGGACCATTGATCCTGGTGGCTGGGTGCCTGCCCAACCCCCTAGGACTTGGGACTAGGCTCAAGAGTTTCCATGGGCTTGAGAAGACCATGCTCAGTGACCTTCATTCAACCAGGGGAGCCAGGCCCACTGCACAAGGGGAGCCAAAGCCACATGAGTCCAATTAGTGGAGGGCTCAGGAGGTGATTTCCAACATGCCCATGGATAGTTTTGGAACATCACTCAAAACAGAAATACAAGAAAATGACAAAATGAAAGACCGCAATGCAATCTCAAACCTCCAGCCCATCCCAAGAAAGCCTAGGAGCTATGTACATAGAAGAAAATACTAGCCATACACCTGAAATGACTGAAAGTATATTAACTGAAATAAAGAAGCAACTCTGGGAAGCTATGAGGAAACTCAAATCAGAAATAATCTCCCAGGGGTTGGAGAGGTGGTTGGGTATGTAGGTGGTTGATGGCCGTGCTCCCCCACAGGTGCAGGCGGTCTAGTCCTATGCGGCACGTCCCCCCGCAACCGCGGCCTCCCGTGTGGAGGTGGAGGAGTGAGGAGATTCTGACCCAGAGGGACAGCAGCAGTATGTCCCACACTGTGGCGGGCAGCAGCGGGGACCATTCTCACCAGGTCTGCGTGAAAGCCTATTACCGTGGAGGTATCATGATAACACATTTTGAGCCTTCTATCTCCTTTGAGGGCCTTTGCAATGAAGTTCGAGACATGTGATTTTTTGACAATGAACAGCTTTTCACCATGAAATGGACAGATGAGGAAGGAGACCTGTGTACTGTATCATCTCAGTTGGAGTTAGAAGAAGCCTTTAGGCTTTATGAGCTAAACAAGGATTCTGAGCTCTTAATTCATGTATTCCCTTGTGTATCAGAACATGCTAGAATGCCTTGTACAGGGGAAGATAAATCTATCTACCACAGAGGTGCACACCGCTGGAGAAAACTTTACTGTGCAAATGGCCACACTTTTCAAGCCAAACATTTCAACAGGGTAAACTTAGTTTGTTGAATGATGAGTGCTCATTGTGCCATCTGCACAGACCGAATATGGGGACTTGGATGCCAGGGATATAAGTGTATCAACTGCAAACTCTTGGTTCATAAGAAATGCCACAAACATGTTACAATTGAATGTGGTTGACAATCTTTGCCACTGGAACCCATGATGCAAATGGATCAGTCATCCTCGCATTCAGACCATGCACAGACAGTAATTCCTTATAAACCTTCAACTCATGAGAGTTTGGACCAAGTTGGTGAAGAAAAGGAGGCAATGAACACCAGGGAAAGTGGCAAAGCTTCATCTAGTTTAGATCTTCAGGACTTTGATTTGCTCTGAATAATAGGCAGAGGAAGTTATGCAAAAGTACTGTTGGTGTGAATTAAAAAAACAGATCATATTTATGCAATGAAAGTTGTGAGGAAAGAGCTTGTTAATGATGAAGAGGATATTGATCGGGTACAGACTGAGAAGCATGTTTTGGAGCAGGCATCTAACCATCCTTTTCTTGTTGGACTGCATTCTTGCTTTCAGACAGAAAGCAGATTGTTTGTTATTGAGTATGTAAATGGAGGAGATCTAATGTTTCATATGCAGCCACAAAGAAAACTTCCTGAAGAACATGCCAGGTTTTACTCTGCAGAAATCAGTTTAGCATTGAATTATCTTCATGAGAGAGGGATAATTTATAGAGATTTGAAATTGGACAATGTATTATTGGATTCAGAGGGACATATTAAACTCACTGACTATGGCATGTGTAAGGAAGGATGACGGCCAGGAGATACAACCAGCACTTTCTGTGGTACTATTAATTACATTGCACCTGAAATTTGAAGAGGAGAAGATTATGGTTTCAGTGTTGACTGGTGGGCCCTTGGAGTACTAATGTTTGAGAGGATGGCATTAAGGTCTCCATTTGATATTGTTGGGAGCTCTGATAACCCTAATCAAAACACAGAGGATTATCTTTTTCAAGTTATTATGGGAAAACAGATTCGCATACCACGTTCTCTTTCTGTAAAAGCTGCAAGTGTCCTGAAGAATTTTCTTAACAAGGACATAAAGGAACGCTTGGGTTGTCACCCTCAAACAGAATTTGCTGATATTCAAGGGCATCTATTCTTTCAAAATGTTGACTGGGTTATGATGGAACAAAAACAGGTGGTACCTCGCTTTAAACCAAATATTTCTGGGGAATTTTCTTGGACAACTTTGATTCTCAGTTTACTAACGAAACTGTCCAGATCACTCCAGAAGATGATGACATTGTGAGGAAGATGGATCAGTCTGAATTTGAAGGTTGTGAGTATATCTATCCTCTTTTGATGTCTGCAGAAGAATGTGTCTGAGCCTCATTTTTCAACTATGCATTCTGCTTATGTTGCCATTTAATGGGTGAAAAAACTTGTTACTACCCCGGATACAGTTAGCCATTTCATATTTGCTATCTACAAAAACATTCAATATCCTCTATTATAGAGTATAAGAATCAAGTAATACATCTAAATTTAACTACACAAAAGAAAATAGAATTTTCTAGCTGCCAGACAATCACACTGAAATTCATTTACACTGGTTCTTCAGGGCCTACTGATGAGAAAGGAAGTCACCTGTGTGTTCAACGGAACTAACACTGCTTTAAAAGAAAAGGTCTGTTGCTTTAATGCACACAAGGATTTTTATTATTCTCTTTTAAGCCATTTGAGGGTTTAATTTTGGAATAAAAGCTTAATTTAAAATCTTTCCTCAGATACTTATTGAATTTTAAGGTAACAGTTATTCAACTGGTACTAAAAGACATTTCCCAAAGGATTTTCTTCCCTCTCCCTTTGTTTGTCCCCATCTCTCCCTCTTCTCCCCTCTGATACTGTCTCCTTATGTGTAGACCATATTAGCCTTGAACTAACTGTGTAGCCCAAGTTGTCCTCGGATTTACGATCTTCCTGCCTCAACATTTTGCATACAGAGAGACTCCTTTTCAGTTAAAATGTAGACATGTCTTATCTAGAATCAGAATCCTAATCATTAGCTATTTTGGAAAACCTGGCACAAGTCATTTCTTTTTTAGCATAGAGAGTTGCTTCTGAACTTGCCCTTTTAGTGAAATCTTTGACTAGAATGTTAGTATTTGTAGTAAAGAAGACTAAGAATGCAGTTAAATGGAAAATTACTCAGTATATATAAAGAGGGAAAAAAAGCAACCTGAATTTTAAAGTAGATACAGGAAAGTAAAATAGCAATATTTCTTTTTAAAGGGTATATCAGCTGAGTGTGGTGGCGCAGGCTTATAAACTCTGCACTCAGGAGGCTGAGGCAGGAGCATCACCATGAGTTCAAGCCAGGCTCAACTACATAGTGAGACCCTGTCTCAAAAAACCAAAACAAAAAAAAGGTATATCCTGCAGCTGCTGTTTGTTTTTGACAGATAAAGAGGAGGACTGACTTGTTACCAAACTTGTAAACATTCCATTTAAGTGGAGACAGAATGTATAGTTTTCCTTGTTTACTATGGAGGAAAATAATTCGTAGCCATAAACATAGCACTACACCTGGACCCAGCTCAAGCCCCAGTCTTAACGCAAATTCTAATCCTAAACCAAATGGAACTATAAACCTAAACCTAGCTCTCAATTTCACCTTTACCCTTAGCCAAATTCAAATATAACACTAATCATAACCCTAACCATAACTTCAATTAAAACTGTGGGATTAGCATGAGCCCTAACTTTAGCCATATCTCTACATTTTCCCCTAAACATAATCCTAAACTGAGACTTAGAATTAGAATTACTCCAAAGCTGAAAACTAAGCCTAACACTATACTTGGCCCTTATCCTAGCCCTAGGATAATCCATAGCCCTAGTATAGCCCTAAGTTTGTACATAAACCTATCCTCCATGCTTACTCTACCCTAAATGTAGCCTTAGGCCTATTCCATGCTCTGATTTTAACCCCTCCCCTAATCCTAACCCTAACACTTACTTTAACCCTAAACCTGAGCACAAACGCAAACCCTGGAGGAATCAAATCCCTGTTACAATTTCTAGTACTTGTGCTAGCCCCAGGATTAGCCCGAGCCATAATAATAATGCTGGTGAAATCAAGCCCTAAGCATAGATTTTCAACTATGTGTAGACCTGGGATTAGTCAGAAATCTAGCACTAGCCCTTATCTAGGTGCTCATACCAGCAACAACCCAAAAAATAGCCCTATGTCTACTGTGAAAGTTGGCCTGAAAACTAAACCTAGAATCATGCCTAAAATTAAGGCTGAACCGAAAATTCTTCCTGTACCTAAGGGAGGTAGACCACAAACCAAATCTAAACTTAAACTTTTCACTAACTTAAACATAATGGTGAATTTTACCCTAAATGTAGTGAAAACCTAAACCTAACTGTAACTGAACATAAACCTTGACTCTAGCCCAAGATTTAGCCATTGCTCTAGCCCTAGCCTTATCAATAACCCTAACCCTAGGACTAACTCTAACCCTAACCCTATGGCCTGCCCTGATGTATAAACCTAATCTTAATCCTAAGCATGGTGGATGCCTTTAGCCAATATCTCAATGTCACTCATAGCCTCCTGTGCTCAGAGGTGAGGCTCTTCAGTGACGGCTGGATCACTGGTATGGAGTACTGAATTAAGCACCTAATTGATTTAACATTGCTCTGCGTTTGGCTGGAAGGATTTGCTGAAGAGAGAACTCTCTCCATGGTCATGAGTGGCATCAACTAATAGGCTTGTAGCCAGAATGTAACATAAGGGGAAAGGGAGGCTCAAAGCACTTATTACCTGTCTTCCTACCATGTACAATTGCCCCTCTACTATATTCCTCTACCATGTTGCCCCATCTTATAAACCAGGCACACTATAGAACCAAACCTCCACAAACTGTAAGCTACATTAAACTTCTCCTCCTTTAACTTGAAGAATGGGTATTTTGTCTCTACAATGACAAAAATAACTAAGTGGAATTATATTACTGGCATTAGTCTAAACTTCATCATAACCCTAACCTAACACTAAACTGAGGCAGAAACCTAGCCTTGACCCTAACATTAAGCCAAACACTATGCCCCAAGTGACATCTTTAATTATCAACCTAAACCATCTTAGCACTCAACATAAACCCTGCATTACCCTATCTTTATCTTATCTAGTTACATGAAACTTAAACCTTACCCTAACCATGCTGGAACTCTAAAACCTAGCTCTACTGTGGACAGAACACAGGTCATATCCATTGCCTTAGATCTATCATTAAACGTGATCTTAAACCTATCCTTAACACTAATGTTAAAACTAATCCTAACCCTAACACTGCTGTGGCCCTCCTTAATCCTGTATCTAACCCTAATCCTAATCCTAGCATTAAACACGTAGAACCATAACTTTAACCCTAATCCTGTCCAACAACTAAAAATAACCCATTCCTAACATTGCTAACCATCTCAAAACCCATATCAAATCCCTACAAAGGAACATATAAATTCTAAACCTAAATATACCCTAAGACCAAGGCCTAACAGAACCATGAAAGATAACTAAATCTGGGGGAACTGTTTCTCTCCTTCAAGCACTAAACCTAGTCATTGTTTTAGCCTCTAACCATAAATGCAACCTTAATCTTAATCCTAACACTAACAGAAATCTTCTGGGAAACCTATTATTGGCCCTAAAATTATATCTTCTCTGAGACTCAATCCTAAATGTAACCCAAACCAAAGCAGAAACATGAGAGAACATTAGGTCTAACAATAACCCTAGTCCTCCAACTAGACTTAAACCTAATTCTAGCCCTAGCTCTAAAATTAAACTTAACTCTAACACTAATGATAATGTTAAATCAATCTCCAACACAACCCCAACCACAACCATAGCTATAACCACAACCATAACCATAACCAAAATCATAACCATAGCATGAACCTTAACTCTAGCTAAACTCTAGCCCTAGATCAAGAATTACCACTACCCTTAGGAGGGGTAAATGGAACATTAAAAAAATCCCAAACAGTAACTCTAGTTGAAACCTAGCCCTAAACCTAAATGTAAACTTAATCGTAATTCTAAAGGTGACACTGAGAAAAAGCCAAACATAGCCCTAGTGCTAGGAAAAGCCCTTAGCAAATGTTATCACTTGTCTAACCCTAACCCTGGGAGAACCCTGACCATAATTCTACCTCAAGCCTTAAAGTTAACTTTGGCCTAGACCAAACCCTTAGCCATAAAACCACTCTTACACTAATCATAAACCTTGCTCTGGATGACTCCTACCAATAACCCTAAATTAATCCTTAACTCAAGCCCTCCTGGAACCCAAAATTATGGCTACCATAGGCGTAACCCCAAAGTAACTAAAACTTTTAAACTAAACAATTAAAGTACACATAGCCCTGAACCTGTAACAGCCCTAAGACTATCCTTAACACCTTGCTAGAATGTCAACTCCACACCTAACCCTATACCTGTTAGAAACCTAACAATAAACTTAACATTAAGCCTAACCCTAAATATAACAATCAATTTACCTCTGGAGAAAGTAGGGCCCTAATTGTAGCCCCCACTCTAAAACTAGCACCACACCTTGCCCTAATCCTGACCCAAACTGAAAATCCAGCATAAACCTAAATCTAACAGTAATTCTACCTTTAAAAAACCCATAGAACTAACTCTCCTTGAATCCCAGCCCTAGCCTTAGCCAGGGATCTCACCCAAGAAATACTGCTTTCCATCACCTTAACTTTATCCCTGTCCCTAAACTACCCCTCACACAGGTAGAAACTTCAATCGTACTTTCTCACTAAATCCAATACTAACCTTGGAGAAAAACTAGCCCTAATACTAGCTTCCATCTTACCCTAGCCCTACTGTACCCCTAGCCTTTTCATGACCGTAAACCTAACCCTAATCCTAGTACTTATCCTGACATTACCATAGAGTGACTCTAATCCAAACTTTAACATCACTAGAAACTTACCCTACAGGAATACATGTCCTAGCACTAGCTCTACACATAACCATAGCCCTAGTTCTACAACTAACTCAACCCAAAGCCTAAAGCTAACACTAAAAGAACCTGAGTGGAATTCTGGTCATAGATCTAGGCAGAGGACTAGACATAGGACTAGTGGTACCCCAACTCATAATCTAATACTAACCCAGGTGGACATGTAACAATAACCCTAAACTAACACCAACCCTAACACAAACCTATTCAATGTGAACTGTTAACCTAATCCTAACTCTAACCTTAGGCATGGATGCAATCCTAAATGGAGTTCTAGCTCTAACATGCACCATACATCAACCATTACCCTAAACCTATGCATACCCCTACCTCTAGCCCTACACCAATTCATACATTTCACCCTAGACATAGAAAGCTAAAGGCTTAGCTTTAGCCCTTACACAACAATAACCATACACCTTAGCCTAAAGCTAACAGGATTTGGGCCCTAAACCTAAAGCTATTCCTGAACTTAGCAAAACCATAGCCCTAACCATAATTTTAAACTACAATTACTCACACTATAGCCACATGTACTAGCTCTAGAAGTCAACATCACCCTAAATGTAACCCTAATCTTAACCATGAACTTAACCATACCCTTAACCCTAAACACCACTTCTCCTTAATTATAACATTAACCCTAACCCTAATCCTAAGATTAACATTAATTGTAGACCCAGTAATAGCTCAAACCAAGGTGCTAATCCTGACCCTGAACCTCACACTAACCTTAAAGCTAACCTAGTAGAAACCCAGTCCTAGTCCTACTCCTAGTTTTGGTCCTAGTACTAACAATATCTCTAAACTTAATTCCAATTCTAACACTGAACCTAACCCTAAAGCTAAATCTAACTCTACCATGAAATATAATCCTAACCTTAAATGCTAAACTGGTGGGTCTTTTAATTCTACTACTACTGCTTGCTGCTTCATGCCTTCCTGCCTGCCAAGCCATGGACCGTTCTCTTCTGTGATAACCCTCTGCCATTCTACCTTGCCTTGGAGAAAGCTGACTGTGGACTGAAACCTCTACAAACATTGGCGTGATGTAAACCTTTTCTCTTTTAACTTCAAGCTGTTGGGTATTTTGAATAAACAACAATGAAACTATAAAAGTGTGCAGGTAGTTGACTAGGAAAGAGTATCATACACATTATGCTGCCCTGACCCTCAATCTCAGAACTGCTGCCCAAGGCAGAGACATTCATTTGAGTTCAGCCATGATTGGAGCCACAGGCAGAGTCAGAGTTCTTTGTAGAAAGAAATATACAAGACAGTGATTCAACTTCCTGTAAGAATCAGACAGGGGAAACATGAGCCAAGCTGACTCTGACAAACTTGTGTTTCCCCAGACCTCAAGGAAAAGCCTCTCTTTGCCTTCCCATCCCAGTTCCCAGGAAGAATACAGGGCTCTAGGGACAAAGTCCCATGAAATTGGAAAAGAGACTCTGTAGAAGGCACAGTTCTTGGGGAAGGAGAATGGGGTGAGCACAGGGGGAGAGAGCAGGCAAAAGGGGAAAGGCACAAACATGAAGGGGTGCCACCAGCGAGAGAGGCTTCTTGGGAACGGACACCACCAGATGACACGATGTTGACAGCAGAGATAGTGCAGGAGCAACATGTCACCTTTGTGAGCCTGCATAGAAGAAAGCAGGTTTTAGGGAGTTAGAAGTGGCCCTGATGGATTCACTCATAAATTCTATAGGAAATTCAGAGAGGACCTAATACCACCAATGCTGAAGCGCTTTAACGACACTGAAAGGGAAGTAAGTACTTCTAGAATCATGCCTGGAAGCAAGTATTTCCCTGATACTTAAACCATAGAAGGACCCAGACAAAAAACATGAAACTACCGACTAATCTCCCTAATGAACGTGGATGCAAAAATCCTTACTAAGATACTGGCAAAGAGAATGCAGCACATCATCAAGTATAATAGATATATAAATATAGTAGATATAATAGATATTGTAAAAGTGAAAGGGAAGGAAAGTGCTCTAAAGGATATAATGGTATGTAGAGTGTGTAATATTGATGATCATATTACTAAATTTCTCTCAGATCATTGAACAGAATAGTTTGCACTGTCAATGTTTGAGTGTCTAGACACTTTTTATGCTTTGATTTTGTAACTTTAAAAACTATTGTTAAAATGACAATATGTATCAATTAGTGATTTTATGATGTTAATTTTTTAAGTTCTGTATTCTACTTTTTTCTCTTTTTTTCTATTTTGTTTTTTTACTTTTCTTTTCTTTCTTTCTTTAAATGAAACTTTTAAAAAAGAAAAAAGAAGATTACATACCATGATCAATTAAGATTCATCCTAAAGACGCACTGATGGTTCAACATACAAAAAGCAATAAATGTAATACCTCATATTAACAGAGGCAAAGACAAAAATTACATGGTCATCCAAATACACACAGAAAAAGCATTTTACTTAAATGCATAAATGGTCTTAAATGGACTTAAATGGTTCAAAAATCATTCACAATAAATTCACAACAGAATATTTAAATAGATGGTCTTTATCTCAATGCGATACAGCCCATCTAAGGTCATACTAAAAGCCAGCATCATACTAAAAGGTCAAAACCTAAAACCTTTCATTCTAAAATCAGTAACAAGGCATGCTTGTCCCGACCATCACCACTCCTGTTCAATATAGTTCTGGAAACATTAGCCACAGCATTAGACATTGTTATTATTAGAAGAAATAATAATAGGCCAGGATAGGAAAGGAAGGGAAGAAGTTAGATTAGCATCATTGGCAGATGACATGGTACCCTACATAGAAGACCCCAGGACTCCACCAAAAGACTCAAAGATTTGAGTAATATGCCTGCAAATGGAGTAATAAACCTGGGTACAAAATCAACACTCAAAAATAAATTACATTCCTATATACAAACAAAATTCACTGAAAGAGAAATTATGAAATCCACACCCTTCACATTAAAAACCAATCTAAAAAGGGAAGTAACAGACCTGTTCCCTGAAAATTACAGTACTCTAAAAAGGGAGATCAGAAAACATATCAAAAAGTGGAAAGATATCTCTTGCTCATGGATAGGAAGAATCCACATAGTCAAGATGGTCATACCTAAAATTTATACAAATTTAATACAATCTCAATCAAAATACCATTAGTGTATCTCACAGAACTAGAGACAACATTCCTAAAATTAATCTGAAATCAGAAGAGACTTACAATAGCAAAAGCATTTCTTTGCAGCAAAGACAAGGCAGGGGGATCTTCAAATCCTGACTTGAAATTATTCTACAAAGCTAATGTCATTTTTTAAAAAAAGGGGACATAAGGGTCAATAAAACAGATTAGAAGATGCAGACAACTCCACTCTCAGCCACCTTTGGTTTTTTGTTTTGTTTTTTTGTTTTGTATTTGGTACTGGGGATCGATATGACAACCTTGTGTTTGACAGGCACATGCTTATGCCTCTGAGCTCAATCCTCAGCCTGAATCACCTTATTTTTGACAAATGAGCAAAAAATATTTCCTGAAAGAAAGACATACTCTTTAATAAATGGTGCTGGAAAAATAGGCTTTCAACATACCAAAGACTAAATCTAGATCCATGTCTATTACTATGCACAGAGCTAAAATCAAAATGGATCACAGGCCTAGGTCTTAAAACAGAAAACACTAAATCCATGAGAAGAGAGAATACGCAGAACTCTTGAAGAAACACATGGAGGCAAAGATCTCATGAAGAAAACCTCGGTCACAAGGAAAGAATATACAGCATCAGTGACTGGGAACTCATTCTATTAAAAATTTTTTGCACAACAAAAGAAAGAACAAACAGAGTAAAAAGACAATCCACAAAGCAGAAAAATTGTAGCAGGTTGTCCTTCAGACAAAGGACTTATATCTAGAACCTATGAAGAACTGAAAATAATGAGACACCCCAAATTCAAAGACTCAATCCAACAATTTAGGGGCCATTTCATATATTTATTTGGCATGTATATTTCTTCATCTGATGAAATTCACCTGATGACATACAAATGACAAATTAATGTATGAAAAAAACTAACAACACTGGTTATTAGAGAGATTCAAATCAAAACTAGTTTAGATTGCATCTCACTCCCAAAAGAAGGGCTATCATGAAGAAATCAACCAATAACAAATGCTGAAGGGGCTGTAGGGAAAAAGGAACCCTTCTCCACTGCTGGTGGGAGTGGAGACTGCTGCAATCGCTGTGAAAATAAGCATGGAGATTCCTCAGCAAACAAGGATTAGAGGTCCCATTTGACCCAGTTACTCTCCTTCTTCACAACTTCACATATAATTAAAAACATCACACCACAGTGACATTTGTACACTCATGTTTATAGCAACACAGTTTGTAAGAGCTCAGTTATGGAAACAACCCATGTGGGGGCACATTTAAAGAATAGCAAACTTAGAGACAGGTTATAGAAAAAGTTAAAAATCACATAGTGGCCTCCGCCTCTCCTCCTGCCTCTTGTCACATAATCATCCTGCTAAATTCAGTCAGCCTTGACTGTCTGAGTTCAGCTGATTTTTTTTCTGATAATATGCTGGCTACATTTGACTATGTCCAGATTATTTTTCTCCTTAGTTCAAAGAATATGTACTCTTTCCACCTTGCTTCAAGGACTTTGCTTGGGACAGAGTGGCCCAGTCAAGGACACCTTTAACTTTGCCTGCTCCACTGGAACTCCCTCCCCTTGTCCCCAGGATGGTCCTAAATTATGGTAAACGATTACTTTTAAGTAAATCTATTTGGAACCAGCTTGCCTGACAATATGTGACATAATTCATGTAAGCAATCATGGAATAACCTGCCATCTGCCTTGCACTTCCTGCTTGCAAACTGTATTTAAACTGAACTCTAAGCTGATTCATAGCTAGTGATTTTGACTCTGTTATAGTCCCCTAGCCTGCCAGCATCAGATCAACAAGTGTTGCTTTTTAGACTCCTTGGTGAGAAGAGTCTTCCTTCAGGTTGGCATTGGTTTGATGCAGCACCCAAATGGCCATTGACTGAATAATGCAATAAGATGATGTGTTTTTTTTTAATATAACAGAGTATTCCTTGGCCATGAAGTAGGATAAATCTGAGGCACTTCTGGGTAAATGAATGTAACTTGAGATCATACTCCTAAGTGAAATAAGTCAGACTCACCTGTGTAAACATCACATTGTCTCTGTTGTGAGAAACTGAAATAGTAAATAAGGACCAAAATGTACAACAGATACTGTGAACAGGAAAGAAATTGTTCAAAAGGAAAGAACTAGGTTGGGGAACAGGGAAATAAAGGAAAGGAAAAAGGAAAAACATGCTACATTGAACACTACTCTAAGCATTGTGGGGCCCTAGACATACTCCAAACCAACGACTTGCTCTAGCCCTACAACTAGACCTAACTGCGGCACGATCATAACCCTAATACTAATCAAAATTTTAAACCAAATTCTATTTTGAAACCTACCAATAATAGGAAACCTAACCCAAATCCTAATCCTAATACTGAAAATGCTGTATTATTATCTTTATCTTCAGCCCTGTCCCTAGGCTTAGCAATACTGTAGCCTAGCCCTGAACCTGACCCTAACTCTAGGACTACCCTAACCCTAGGACTACCAACAACATGAACTAAACTTAATGCTAAAACTAAGCCTGGTAGTACCCTAACCCTAACCCTAACTGTAATCCTAGCCCTAAATAACCCTACATGTGACCTGCTAGAATGCTAAGTATAATCATGAAAATTCTAAGCCTAACACTAACCTTTAGTCACTGTAACCCGAACATTGGAAAACCAATACACATGGAGCTAACTCAAACTCTACCCCTAAAAATAAGTCTAAACATAACATTAGCCCAGATACTAGTCCTAGCTTTATCCCTATCACGAGCTCAGAAGCCAGCATCTCTAGTGAACAAGTTACCTCCATCTGTATAAGCAGGCAAGACATTCAAGAGCTGCCTTCCAAGACCTTGAAGGAGTGCGGCTCACAAAGCGCAGTAGCTTTGTCCGAGGAGGACATAGAAAGGCAGGTTATGCAGTTGTCAATCCACAAAAAGTCACTAAGGCCAAAACCCTTTCAAGAGGGATCTCTGTTGAAAAGGCAGACACTGTAGTTCTTACGTGGGCATTAACATTAGTAAAAAGCAAAAAAAATGAGTATCTATGCAGACTTCAGATATGTTTTTCTGGGGATACATGCCCATGCAGGCCCGTGGGAAGAACGGGGCTTGCAAACTAATGAACAACCATATACAAAGCACAAAAAGAAAATTTTACAATTTCTACAGGCTGACTCTCTTACCAGCAGGTCACTGTTGTGCACTGCAAAGGACACCAAAAAGACATGTCAAAAGTCTCTTTCGACAATTAAAAGGTTGCACAGGTGGCAAAGGTCAGCCATACAAAGCCTCAAAATCATAATCTTATTCTCAGTTCCTTAAAAGCCATTAGAACAAGTCTATATTTCCCAGGCAGACAATGGGACAGTAGGAAAATGTAAGATGATAAAGCTACTCTGACAGCATGTAGGCAACAGCTGATCAAGGGAAATAGTGATTTAATGCTAGAGTAGACATTGTTGCTCAGATTTTCATAGGAGGACGGTTAGCAGCAACCACCTGCTGGTCTGCAAAGCTTGCCTACCCTGTGTCTACTAAACCCTGAGCAAGCTGAAAACACCTCCTGTGTTAGACTCGGAGCAGAATAACAGAACATAACTTGTGGAATACTAGCAATTAATACTTATTTACATGGCATCATGTGAGGGATTTAGTAGTAATGTACACTTTACAACCAGGACAGAGGCCTTCCCTACCCATTCAGAAAAGGTTATGGAGGTAGTCAGGGTGCTTCTCAAAGAAATAATTCCCCAGTATGGTCTACTCAGTCCCAACATAGAGACAATGTGCCTCTTAATCCATCTCCAGTAACTCAGAGGGGAGGGGCTAAGACTTTTGGAATAAACTTTCATCTCCATTCTCCATGGAATCTTCAGGCTTTTGGAAAAGTCAAACAAGCCAACCAGGCCCAGAAGTGAGCTCTGGCAAAACTTGGCCAAGAAACATCTGAGTCTTGTCTCTGATTATGGCCAATAGCCCTCATGAGGCTCTAAACACTAAAAACTGGCCAACATATGCGTCTGTTTGAAATGTTACATGACACATCATTTCTGTCTTCTGATATGACAGTGAACTCAGAGACCACAGACTTTTACAATACCTTAATCTTTTAGGTCGAACTGTTAAACACTCTACCCAACTGTATGGAAACCCAGTCCTGCCAGCTTCATTCTCAGAGTGAATCCTAATGTCTGCACTGGAGACCAAGTGCTCCTTAAAACTCAGGAATGAGGGACACCTGAAGACCAAATAAAATGACAAAGGGCCCTTTTTTATGATACTTGCCATACCTCCTGCAGTAAAGATGGCAGAGACAGACAGTTAGATTCAACTTTCCAGAACAAAGCCAGCTGTATTTCAATTGTCTACAGAAAAAAAAAAGTCTGAACTTGACACTTTTCTTCTAAAAGCAGGACTCCAGTACTGCTCTGAGTACAGATAAGTAAATGGGAGCTTGCCTAAGTCATGTCTCCCAGGCTCTTAATAATTATTACGACATCTTGGTTGTCATACTTTCTCCTCCAAAGGAAGCATAGAATCTGACCTGCCCCTCATATTTGGGCACTGCACTTCCAGAACAATAGCAAAGATACTAGCTTTTTCACCATGAAACACATAGCTCAACAATCATGAACTCCTTGTGTTTAATATGATCAAGCCAAGCAGCTAGATGCAACACCCCAACATTCTTGGAGACACATAATCTCCAATATGTAGAATTTAAATGCAACCATCAGAAATTACAAGTAAAGACGAAGACTTCCATTAGCAAGGCACACTGTAATGCATTATGGCATTATGTGTTGCTCAAGGAGAAATGTCAGGTATCTGGACTGTGGCAAAAGCTGGTTAGGAAAGCAGGCATGACCTTTTAAATGCAAAGTCCTAGCAGGACATGAAAGACTAGCTGGGGTAATTCATCTGACATGCTAATTACTTTTTTTTCCTACCTTTGATAGCTCTCAGACATTTTAACATTTATGTTTGTCTTGATCAATTTTTTGCTCAGAACAGAAAGCACCTGGAAACAGCCTTCAGCAGACTCCTTACCCTAACCCTTACCCTAACCCTAACCCTAACCCGAAATATATTTACATATCTTAACACATATTGAAATTAAATAGTAGAAAACAGACTAAAACCAATCAAAACAAAGAATGAAAGCATACTGGACTTCACAACAAGATGATAGGAAATCAGCAATGGCTATCATAATGTCTCATTTTCTTCAGAGTAGCTCTTCATACCATCACATATAATAAAATCAATTTTTGTAAACTCTTTAGGAGAAGTTCTAGGCATGTATACACACAAACACGTATATCTGACCTTTCCCTATTACAGAGTAAAACAAAGCAAATTATGATAAAAACAAGAAAAAAAAGAGACAGATATGTAACAAAAAAGAGCCTAAAACCATGACATTATAGGCTTTCAAAACAATGTGGTAGGAACAAAGCTAAGATTGTTTTTTTGCATAGTTATTTTCAAAAGAGTTACATAGATTACCAGATACAAACATGAAAAATTGTTCTAACCCTATGAATGTTTCCTGTTTTGTTCCAGAAACCAGTAGAAATAGTACGACAATCATCTTAGCTATCTTACATGTGCATATACAAATTTATATCACTTAACTTTCTTTCATTTCTTTGCTTTCTTTTTCTAGGTAAATTAATGCAACTTCAGACCATACCATTGGGTGAAATAAATTGGACCACAAGTGTAAACATTGTATCAACTCACTGGTATGAGAAACTCAAGAGAAAATTAGGAACAAAGTATAAATTAGATATTGTGAAATGGGAAGACATTGTTCAAAAAAAAAAAAGAAAAGAAATTATGATGAGTGGAGGAAAAAGGGAAGGGAAAAGAAAAAAGAATTTTAAAAAGGAAGCAATTCTTTGTAAATAGGAAGGGGATGAGGGGTTCAAAGGAAGGAAGAGGTTTTGGGGAAAAAAGAGAAATCAAAATAATAACATGTAAGGATACAAACTCCCTATGATGAGCATGATCATTATGTACATCTAAAATGAACCAATAAAATTAATTTAAAAAAATACTATGGAAATTTAAAAAGAAATAAAACTAACTCTAACATAAACTGTGCTGGAACTCTCACCATAATCCTTTTCCTAACCCTACTCTTAGCATTCAACTAGGTGGAAAACTAACCTTAATAATAATCTTCCCCAATCCCTCAAAAACATTATTGTTCACAATCCAGAAAACTTTTACCTAAACATAAAATTAACCCTACCCCTAACTCTAAAGCTAATCACAGTTCTGCATAGTCCCAGCAGAAACACAGTTATAACAATAAACCTGTGGAACTCATGTCCTACCATAAGCCTTACTTCTAGATAGAGTTATCACTAACACTAAACATAGCCATAATCCTAAACCTAATATTAACAATAACCTTGAGAGGTCCCTAGTAATAACCCTACACTAGAACTATTCTGATCCTCATAACCAGAACCAGATCCAGGTACAGAACCAAAACCAAAAGCAAACATGGAAGAAACTTAAACCTATCCCTAAACTTAGTCCTTTTTTTTAGGCCTTACAACTGCCACAGCCACTAAATGTAGCTATAACTCTAAACCTAAAACTCAGCCAAAAATTAATCATAACCACAGCACTAGTGCAACCCTAGACCTAGGACTAGATCCAGCACTAGCTTTAGACCTAGCACTGACACGAAGTAATCCCTAACTCCATGTCTGGGGAAAA
>PVLA01016524.1:0-20447 GCA_004027455.1 Hydrochoerus hydrochaeris
GATTTTATTCAAAGCTGTTATGATTGATAGTATCAAGTCTGAGAGTATAGGCAACTGCACTTAAGATGACAAGATTCACTAGAATATCCACTCTGGTTTGATTATTACCTGCCTTTGAAGTTTTATATTGTCTACAATGTTTTATTTTTTACTAATATTGTTATGTACTGCTATATTCAATTATACTGCTATATTCATTCATGCCTGATGATATATGCAATTCTACTGAAGATAATAAGAAACAATACAGCAATCATTGTAGATCACCTTGTATTGTGGTTTTATATGACTTTTTGGTTTCATGTTTTTATAGGAATTTGTTTTGTTTTGTCTTACTAAGTTTTGTTTTTCCCTCTAATACAGAAAGGATAGAAATATATGTAGAGACTCATGTATGTGTAGCCGTTTACACTCTCACTGTTTGAATATCTACTTTGTATGCTTTAATTTTGTAACTTGAACAGCTATTTCTAAGAGGACAATATGTAACTTATCAACTAGTGATTTCTTATTGTTTATCTTTTTTCTGAAATTCTGTATTATCTCTACCCTTTACATGCTTTTTTTTCCTCTTTAAATAAAATTTTTTTAAAAAATCAGATGGTAACTATGAACGTATTTTAGCAAAATAACGCATCTACAAAGACCTCTTACAAAGTAAGTGAAGCACAACCAAAAAAAGAGTATAAAAGCACTCACAGGATAATCCACATGTAATTTAATGGTAACAGTAACAAACTTCCAAAATCAAAAAGTAATATCAAACCAGCAATGTGCTGCCACCTAAAGATACTAATACTGATCTACAGGTCAGAGGTAATGGTAGACAGATATGTATACAACATTTCAGAAAACAATATACAAGGATTAGAATTTTTTATCTTTTTAATATATTAATCTCACTCTTCACAATTTGTCTTTTAAAATAATCTAAAAGGAGAAAAGGTTTATGAATGAAACAAAATTGCAAAAAGAAATCCTCAATGTCCAACAGTTTGCTCTGTCAACCAATAGGATATTGTACACTGAAAATGTATGAATGCAAAGGTTTGGTAAAATGAAGAAATATTTATCCTAAGTTTAAAAACAGAAAGAAAATATATATCTATATTATGGCTACAATTATATAAAATTACTTATTATTATCGTTCATATTCAGAAGTCTCCCACCCAAAGCCTCACATGCTCATCGGTGCAGCTTGGGGATTTGGGGGCAAGATATTCATCAGTGCATTAGTCCAGTGATGGGTTTATAGAAGATGTGATGGCAGGAAGTGGAGTGTGGTTGGAAGAGGTGGGTCACTAGTAGCCTGCGATGGTATAACTCCCTCCTCCTTGATCTCACACTCTTCTGCCCGGCATGTCATGAGCCATTCTCTTCTGCCATGCAGCACTGACTTGGAGCCATTTCACCATGGAAAGAAATATCTCTGAACTGTGAGCCAAAATAAGCCCTTTCCTCCCTTAAATTGTGGGTGTTACATATTGTGTCTTAATAACAAAGTAACTAAGATATTTATACATAAGAGACCAGAAAGGATAGTAAAAATTTATTCACCAACTATTTCATGTTAAAAATAAAGTCCAATTTATACACAATATTTTATGGCTGATATTCAAATGCTTGCATTCACAAATAGCACAGTAGAGCAATAATAGGATATTAACAGAACAAATTTCAACTCAGTCCTGTAACATACCCTGACTTCAAGCAACTATCTCATCTAAAAAATATTAAGAATTCTGTTGGGTCAGTGAGTATTACCCTTTTGTAATCCTGCAATTCTTTGTTCAAATCAAATCTTATATAAAGTAGGTGAAAGTACAGCTCCTATAACTGAAGCATAAGAAGAGTTTTCACCTGGAAGGCTAATTCTATTCTTTTACCTTCCCTACCTTCCACCACCGAGAGCAATGTCTAACAGGACTCTGAGGAACCACAAAGAAAGACAGTAGATCAAAGATTTTGTTCATTCTTTTTTATCTAAATTATAATTGCTGAAATTTTATTGTTCTCTTCTACTACAATTTAATACTTATATGTGTATGGTATATACTCTACTAGATTGTAAAGGCTTTAAAGCAGGAACGGTATCTTATAAATTGATTTAGCCCATCTAAATTTTCTTTGCTACATCTATTCAAAAACTAAATCAATGAATGAACAAAGAAATGAAATTATACAATTAAAATATCAGTATTTTAATTTGTAACAAAATATGGTTCAGTAGTAAGTTGTTCTGTATTCTCAATAACCAAAGTTACATATAGAATTATTATACAATGAAATAATATAAGTATACCAAGTACTTAAATAAGCCATCTTTTAACCACTTATATTTTATAATTTCTCATTTTTATTTTCTAAATCTCTCAAGCTATTTTTTTGTTCTGATTCGAGTAGAAGCAAAGCAAGCTTATGTCTAATATTCAGGTTTATAATTTTAAAATCTATAAAAGGAATCAATAATATCCCTGTGAAATCTAATGTAATGGCCTAATAGTTTCACCTAAGGGAGACCCTAGGAGTGAGGGCAAACCTTTTAGAGCTTTCAGTGATACAACACACCATGATACATATGCCATAGGTTTGCCACCACTGCCTTATGCCACAGAATTGTTCTCACATACCATGTTTTAATTAGAGTCATTGAATAGATGATGACTAAGACTACGAAGAAAATACTTGTGTTCTAGCAGACAGATTTTTCATGAATAGTGGTTTATATGTTGGTTTATTGGATCACCTAGTGATGTCCCAAGAATTCACAAAGAGTCCAAGGCTAAAGGCTTAGAATCAAAGAATTTATACTAAGGAAAATATAGCAGTGCCAAATTCTGATAGAAACAAAAAAGAATTATCTAGAAATCTAGAGGGTCTTCTACAAATATGTGAAGATAAATATGTGAAAAAGAAATTCTCATTCATCAATATGGGACATTAATTACAATCCACCAAATAAAATATATTCTTGACTTTACAGTTGTATGATCTCTTTTGAAGATCACTTGCTTTCAGAACATTAATTTACTCTAAGCATTATAATAGCTAAATATTTTACCTCTTAGTTAACGTCTATCTAAATTTTATAAACAACAATAAGAGAAAATGATCATAGGCCTGGCAGACAGATGAAGCAGAACAGGAATTCCAGATACTTACATAATATACTGGCCATATAACTTTGAGTAGGCCACTCAAAAGAACTGTTTGGTGTGTAGACTGAATCCATTAGTTTATGAGTCAATCTCTCCAGGTTCAAATCACAAGGCTGCTAATTAGAATGCCATCCTTGGTGAGTTATTTGACCTCACTATGCCTTCATTTCTTTATCATTGAAATAGGATTGAATGCTTGATAGGGACTATATAACTGTACCTAAATATAATACTTATTAGAATTTTTAACATACAGGAAATATTAATAAATACCAACCACCATTGTTATCAAATTACCGTACTTCTCTAGACTTGAGATTGACATCTGTAAATGAAAACCAATATACAATACTGCTTATGTCAAGAGTAGAATAAGTATACTTCAGCATTTAATACAACCATTAAGTCTTCTTCTCATTTAAAAGGTAGTCTATCTAGATATTCTAAATGAATACTTCTTGGCATAAAGTGTATCTTCTGCACTCTCTTTTGATTTTGAACATTTGTTGGCTTATATTAATTATGTTGTATTTGTGAGTTTATGTGCTGTATTTGCAACAATGATTATATTCATTCATTATACTTTCTCTCTGATGTCTATTGTTCCTTTTGGTCATCACAGAAAATTCTGATTTTGGTCTTTCTATGAATAATGATAAACTGGTGTTTCATGAATCTATATACTACCTGTAGAAGTGAGTCAACTACCAGTTCTAGGAATGAGACATATAACTTGGGTCTGGCTCAGTGACCCAGCTCACTCCTCTCATGAAAAATTTCTGAGATTGATTGATCAACACCAATGAAACCCAGTTTGTGGATTTTATATATGCTGAAAGAAATGCATGCATTTCTTTCAAGTAAGCTAGAACCTAATAATTTACAGGTCTAATTCCCTCATTACCATGAGACACCTACAGTAAATCATAACAAGAAAAAGAGATCCCAGATTCAACCACAGAGATTTCATTTTGACATTAATAAAAATTCGAAAAAGAAATAAATTTCCAGAATAGTCTGAAATCGAGGTTATAAAATGTAAAATCTTCCCCAAAAGTCTCAGGTGTTCAGAGGTGGGGTTTTGAAAGGGACATCATACTCATCAATGGATTAATTCATTGATGAGTTCATAGCTGAACATGCTTTTAGATGTGAAGCCTGATACAGAGAGTGAGTCACTGAGGCTATGACCTGGAACTGTATATTCTTGTCTCTGGGTCTTCTCTTTCTGCTTCCTGGTTGCCATGACTTGAGTAGCTTTCCTCTACTTAAGCCTTCCAGCCAGGCCATTTCTTCCTTGGAGCCATCTAACTACAAACTGAATCCTTTAAAACCCAGAGCCAAAATAAACTTTTCCTCCTTTAAATTGTGAGTTTCAGGTACCTCATCGTAGTTATAGGAAAGTGATTAATACATGAAATCAAAATAATTAATAGTGGTAAATGATCTTCACCTACCTGTAGTACATCCTAGATATCTTATTTTTAAAATGTCTTTGAAAGTACTTTGAAGATTAAGATTTCTCCTTTTTAAATTATCTAGTATCTTGCTTTTTTACTGCTTTTAGCTTCATCCTATATTCTGTAATCTGAATATACAATTCAGCTAATATGATCCCACCCAAATGGAATATAAGTTAATAATGAAGCATGAAGTCTTCTAGGACTAATATTTTTGGTAAAACATAAGGTTTTTGCCTATATCATACCTAGATTTGGTGGTCAACACTCGCTATTTAGCATTTCTCTTCAAAAAATTAAGATGCCTTTCAAAAATCTTACATAAATTATCAGAGAGGGGCCAGGGATTTAGCTCAGTGGCATAAGCGCCTGCCTGGCAAGTGTGAGGTCATGAGTTCGATCCCAGGTACCAAAAAATAAAATAAAGTACAAAAAATAAAAATATCAGAGAAAGGGAGAAAATAAAACCCAAATTATTTTCTACTTTTAAATTTAGATTATGAATAACATCCTAAAATTATTAAAAAGCAGTATAGCTTTGGCATAGTTTTTAGAAAAAATAAGTATAAGCTTTTAAAATCTTTTAATTATCTCCTTCAAGAAATAATTTTTACCACATTACATAAAAGCAGATATTATTAGCTTTTAATATATTTTACATTAGAAATACAATCTATCAAATCTCAAGATCTAAACCCCTTATTGTCTCTTGTTTAAATACAACAATGACAATATAGTTAGACATTGATATGTGTATCAGAGAATCATTCAAAGTTCTAAAGCTAATGTAACAATCAAAATAAGATATCATAAAAATTGCAGTATTTCAAGTAGAAGATTGGAGGAAAATAAAAAAAGTTTAGCATCTAATATCTTTTTTATTTAAATTAATATAAACAAAACACATCAAAAAACAATATTTTTAGGCTTCACACCCATGTCTTAACCCATTTTGTGCTGCCATAACAGAATGTCACAGACTGGATAAATTATAAAAATAAAGATTGGGAAGCCTACAATCAAAGGAAAGCATCTGATGAGAGCCTTAATACTGTGTCATAATGTGGTAGAAAAGCAAACAAGCAGGACAAGAGAGGAAAATTAGAGAGAATTCATCCTTTTGATCAGGAACACATCTTCCCCTGATAATGGCATTAATCTGTCCATGAGGATAGATCCTTCATGGCTTAATCATCTCTTAAATGTTCTACCCCAGATACTAACACAATAGCAATGAAATTTCAACATGGATTTCAGAAAGAACATTCAAACCATAGCCCCTTGATAGCACTGCTTCTTTAGAACCTAGGTAACTGAAATATTTCACTGGGGCTCATAACAGATTAGTTATTCATCCTTTCTTCCACCAAGTGAGCCCTTATTACTCCTATCTGGGTGCCAGACCCTGGGAATACAAAGAAAAATAAGATACTGCCCATTAGGAGTTCACAATCAAATTAGAAGATAAATCATACAAACAATTAACTGCAGTTTAGTGCAATAAATATTATAACAGAAACAGTCAGATTTAGAGCACAGTGGAGGGCACAATTATCTTTATCTTAAATGTTTAAAAAGTTCACAAGAAGAAATACTTGATATGAAATTACAATGAATTATAGCCCTTTATACTGAATTTCCTCTATCAAAAGAGATTACATTGTGCTTAGCAGTTGTTTCTGATGCATTCATAATACTATACTGTCCCTTCTTAAGTTCCTGAAAATAATCTGAGACATTTCAAGCAGAATATTAAATGTAACAACATAACTTTATATCAGTATAATTATATATACTGGCATTAATCTGTTCATTGTGTCCAATCTGTCCAAATACACAACTATCAAGGCTACAATCTCAAGTTAAAAAAAAAAACTAAAATCATTAAGCCTATCTCTGATTTGGAAAAAAGTGAATTAGAATTTTCCTCCACTAAGAAAAATAGAGCTGAGTCTCAAATCATGGGAACATAAAAGAAGTCTCAAAACAACAACCTCTTGAAAATAAAGAGTAAAAACTTGCTATATTCTTAGGTGGTATCTACCACTGCCTACCATCTGACAGAGAGAAGGACAAAGGAAGGACCTCAGAAACAGCCGGGCTCTAAGGGATATAGACGGATGTATACCACAGTTGCAGAATCATAGTTCCTTCATAACTAATCCCCACAAAGTGTGCTATGAGAAGGAAGTAATCTTAAGAAGAATGGACCTCTAGTTTTCCAAAATGCAGAGACTGGTAGACATCCATCAATAGCTTGCTCCATGTGAACTGGTTCTAGTCCAGGAAGTACATTGCTGCTTGACTTAAGATTTCTTAAAATAGCTCTATGCCTTTCAATTAATCTGTTGCTAGCACTCATTTTTATAGTATGTCAGTTCCTGATTCAGTGATAATGATAATTTTCAATTAACTTTGAAAGTTCAGAGGATCAAGGAAGCAGAATGTGCCTCAGCTCTAGGACACGAGCCAACTTCATAGAGTAGTGATGTTAAAACCTTGCAGTTGCCAGAATCTGACTACATTCAGATTCAGATAAGACATTTGACAACACTTGCCTGACATGTGAAGGGCCTTACATTAAATCCCAGCACACACACCCACCACATACACACACACACACACACAGAGATACTAAATCCATTTTTATGTCTCCCCAGGGAATGAAGAACATTTTCATGGAAAGACTAATGCACTTCTAACATAATCTCCTGCATCTAAATTCATCTTGATGAAGTCTCCATTTTAATAATCAGTTAATTCTAAGCATTGAAATATTGAGAAAAAAAAGATTCCTCCAGAAAATGGAAGAATGGAAGTAACCTTTATGTAATTTTGTAATTCAGAAGAGGCAGACCAATAAAGGAATAAATGTATCCTATTCAATGAAGTGACAAAGAGTTTTGGAAATCAATAGAGAAATGAAAGGGAACCAAACAACCTAGAAATTTGGAAAACTGATGCAGAGACAGGTATAAAAAATTCAACATCGAGGCAGCCATCAGCATGCTGCTCTGGTAAGTGGCTGTGGCCTGGCAAGCCACGGCCTCCCCAGGGTGAGAACCATATCAGTGTTTCCTGAGACCAGCGATGCACCATGTTGGACCTTGGGGTGCTGGGAAAATGGGCAACTAGTTCACCCCTCTGGTGGTGGCTGTGAGTCTACCGGGGCACGGACTAAGAATCAACATCCATCCATCCCATCCTCCCCCACCCACCCATCCAGAAGTGAGAGCCGGAGATCCGAGCATGTCTTGCAAGTTTGAGTATATGTGAATTAGCAAATAAGGGGGATTTTCTTCTGCTATCTCTTTGAGGGAAAATATTTTTATCTCTGTTTTGATCAATGGTATTGCTCTATTCAATATTCTGTTCTTGTAATTTTGGTATTTCCTTCGATATTGCTCTGCCTGATTGAAGGAACAACTATTGTGAAGAAAACCAGATATACTATTGTGCCTATTGCTGTTGTCCCAGTAGCCTGCTGTGAGATTCTTTGCCAATTTCACTGCACTGCCTCAGTTGGCTTTGTCCTGTCTTTTTCTGCTGTATTTTACTACCTTCAAAATAAATAAATTTAATTTAATTTAAAAATTCAACATCAACCCCAGCTCCCAAGCTTGGGTCAGGAAACTCAAAATTGCAAGCATAAGGTAAACTGTTAATGCAAGGAACCCCTTATATTGCAAACTGCTCAGTGGTCCTACTGTAAGGGAAAGCTATCATCCTTACAAGCTTTTACGGTAGTTGGGGAATTAGCTCTGAAAGTGACTCTACCACACAACAACCTGACATCACACTGAGCAAACTCTCAGAGGGCTATAACCAAAAGCTGTTTTAAAACAGGTCTTATTATTAGAGACTGATTCCCTCTACGGCTCATAATTAGGGCCCCCAGAAGATGTCCACCTGGATTGACTGAGGCAGAACACCATGAAAGAAGTTCTTTGTTGAGGATAGTATAAAATAGAGATCTATCAGGACATTTGAGCAGTGAGGCAGATAGGTTATGATGGTGAGGGTTATGGAGATTGTGGCTGATCAAGACCTCAGTAACTAGAAGTAAAAACAGTATGACTGAGAGCAATGTAGATTTACAAGGGAGGAAGACAGAGCACTCTATCCTCGTGGACACTTTTCCACTACAGAACACAATGGCTTCACTGCTCTCTCCTTTCTTACCCTCTGAGGCTTCTCAGGAACAGTCACTGTGCTATTGTGCTCCTTGACCATCTGCCACTTCCCATAGATATGACATCAAAATTTATTAGGGCTGATTAATTGCCCAGTCTCAGCATGATGCACACAAGCTTAGCTGCCAAGTACACAGAAGAAAAACGTTGGGTTAAGTTGAATGTCCATACTACATGCTCCACAGGCTGCGAAGCCAAGAACAGTGGAAAGGGTTTATGGTGACCATTTCATGTACCATGCTGCAAGCCACTCAGACTAAAGAGGTGTAACAAATAAGTGGCCATCCTGCCCATTTCAGGTGCCATCAAGACTGGGTTCCACCTATTGCCACTTAGGAATTGCTGTGTCCCTGGGATACGCACACAAAAGCTTTTCTAAGAACTGTGACCTGTGGGCACTCAGTTCCTTCTCAGTCTGCCAGAGAGAAACATGCAAAACAGCCTGTATACTTCTCTCATAAATTTGAGAAGAAATAGATCGCAGCAGCTTCCTACTGTCCATCTAAACCTAGAAGACACTACTTCTCCCACCCAAATTCCTTAACTGAGAGAAATTCTGAGCAGACTTTTAATTTTAATTTTTGTTTTTGTTATGGGACTTTTTACTTCCCCTTTATCACTATCTATCCTTTTTCTATCATCTATATTTTCCCATTTTTGTTTCTTGCATTTTTAATTTATTTTTACTGTTGTATTTCTCTCTTCTCATTTAATTGGATTTTCACACTTTGCTCTTCTGTCCCAATTTCCCCATTTATTACATCTTTCTTTTTCTTGTTTTCTCACTTTTTATATTCTTCTATTCTTTGCCTTTCTTTCTGTTTTATTATGCTTTGTTTTATTTATCAGAACTTTTTAGTATCTTATATACTCTCTTTTCCCAATTCTTTTCTTATGGTTATGCATGCTGTATTTATGGTTTTTTATTTGATTTTCACCTAGTGCTTGCTCTGGTTTGCTTATATATTGAGATTGTTTTTCTCTCCCTTTTGAGCACTGCTGGGTATCAAGTCTGGCACAACTGTGTTGGACAACAGCTATGCCAGAGCTACAGCCTCAATCCAGCTGAGAGAAACCATACTTACATCAGCCATAATCTGGTCCACTTGATCCTTGGGGAAATAAAAACCTTTAACCATCAAAACTGGCCCATAGTATAAATGGATAGAGGAGGACTGAAGTCCTGTTTATGGACATTTATCCCTAATGCAAAGAAGAGAAAAACAACATATTTGTAGACATCTCACCTATGACGGACTCCAGCCCAGGACATGTTTATGAAAATTGGATCGATATACACAGAGAATTATCTACATACTCTGCTGCTGAAAGTACAATTGTCTTAACTACCAGAAAGAACTCACTCTTGCAAAAGAAAGCCAGTCACTTAGGTTCTGACCTTGTCTACACTGGATCAGTTGCCACTAATCAAAAAGCCTTCTTTCAAAATCCACTTAGAACTATTACTCAACACTAGACAACAGACCAATATCCCTTAGTCATGAAAGCCTGTCCCCTGAGAAGGCCTGCACATAAAAAAATAAGAGAATTCCATACCAATAGATACACAAGTATCAATGTAGAAACTTGTAGAATATGAAAAAGCAAGGCAGCATGACTCCTTTAAAAGTTAATACTTCCATAACTGATTCTAATGATTCAAAGTGGACTAAATATCAGAGAATTCAAAAGAATGATTATAAGCTTGACCAATGAACTCAAAGGGGATACAAGTAAATAAAGAAATAAGTAAGATAATTCAGGACATAAAAGTGTAAGTCAACCTTGAATGAACAATATAGAAAGGAATTACAAGGCATGAAACAAATTCAAAGAGATATCCAGGAAATTAAAAAGTCAAAATAGAAAGCTGGAAAAACTGCTTGAAAGAGACTGAAGTTAGACTTTCAAACCTTAAAGACCAGATTGCAGCTAGCGATTGTGAAAGGAAAAATTTATTTACAATAACAAGGAATCAGGAAACAATTCAATGGCTACAAGATAATACAGAGAAGCATAATTTAAGAGTGATAGGTGAAGAAGCAGGGGTCAACACAATCAAAATTAAAAGGCTATTTACAAAAGTAATAGCAGAAAACATCCCAAACATGAGGAAACAATTCAATGGCTACAAGATAATACAGAGAAGCATAATTTAAGAGTGATAGGTGAAGAAGCAGGGGTCAACACAATCAAAATTAAAAGGCTATTTACAAAAGTAATAGCAGAAAACATCCCAAACATGGGGAAAGGATCTGGCATACAGATAACTGAGGCATACAGGACTCCAACTAGCCATAACCAAAGTAAATCTACACCCAGACATAAAATCATCAAGATCCCAAAAATTCAGCACAAGAACAGAATATTAAAAGCTGTTACAGAAAAGAGACAGATCACCTATAAAGGAAAACCAGTCAGGATTACAGCAGACTTATCATTACAAATCATCAAGTCAAGAAGAGTTTGGAGTGAAGTGTTTCAAAATCTGAAAGAAAACAACTTCCAACCCAGATTGATCTACCCAGCAAAACTATCTTTCAAAATTGATGGAAAAATAAGATACTTCCATGAGAAAGAAAAACTGAAAGAACTCATGACCACCAAACCAACACTACAGAGAGTGCTAAAGGATATTCTAGAGAGATAAAGATGACCATGGTTCCAGAAACAGTAGCAGAGGAGGATCGCCAAACAAGACAGGCAATTGAATGAAGGGGAAAACTGGAGGGCCAACAACAGGAGGATAGCAGCACAGAGACAAACCAATTTATGCTGGTTGTCACCAGTAATATAGGTGGCCTCAGGTCAGCAATAAAAAGAAACAGAGGGAGAGTGGATCAAGAAACAAGATCCATCAATATACTGTATACAAGAAACACATTTAACTGGAAAGGAAATTCATAGACTGAAAGTCAAAGGAGAGAAAACAATTGCTCCATGTGACAGGAGACCAGAAAAAAAGCAAGAGTAACTTACCCATCAACCACAGAATGGATAAGAAAGATATGGTATTTTAACATAATGGAAAGTAGAATAATCTCAAGGTTCTTGTAGGTAAATGGATGTAACTAGAGAAGATGTTCATGGACAAAACAGTTTGAACTCATACTGGTGAACCCTAGCATAAGAAACAGAAGGAGATAATGGGATCCAAAAAGCAAAATACCTATGTAAAAGTGATAGGGGAGGGAAAAACCTGGGAGGGAAAGGTGGTAACTACTATTAATTTATTGTCTTGTCTTGAACTCTTCTATTGTTTACATAGTTGTGTTACGTTTGGCTTTGTTCTGTCTTGTTTTGTTAGATCTTACTTTATATGATGATATGGGCAGCTATTTTGAACATAATTGGATGCATTATGGTAAACATGGTTGTTTTCCTATTATCTTATTTTGAATCCTATGATGCTTTCATTCATTTTTTAATTGGTTTTTTTGTTTGATTTTATTATGTGTGATGGTATAAACAGCTATTTTGAAGAAAATGAGACATTATGATAGCCATTGCTGATTTCCTATCATATTATTTTGTAGTCTTATCATGTTTTTATCCTTTTGTTTTGATTGGGTCTACTCTGTTGTGTTTTATTTGATTTTATTATGTGTGATAGTATGGATAACTTTTTTGAAGAAAATGAGATATTATAGTAACCACTGTTCATTTCCTGTTATCTAGTTTCGAGGTTCTGTAATGCTTTCATTCTTTCCACTAGTTTTATATTATTTTGTTATGTTTGATATTATTGTGTGTGAAGATATGGTCATCTATTTTGAAGAAAACAAAAGACAGTATGATAGCCACTGTTGATATCCTGTGGCCTTGTTTTGAAGTCCTGTGTTGCTTACATTGTTCTGTTCTCATTTGCGCTGCTCTGTTTTATTCTCTTTAAAATAAAAAAATTAAAAAGTGCAAGTAATAAAGAGATAAAGATCCTGGAAATAAAAGAAGAAAAAAACCCTAAGCCTTGGAAATAAAAAGCTCAATAAGTCAAATTTAAAACTCAGTGGGAAGCCTCACCCATAGACTAGATCAAGCACAAGACAGAATTTCAGGGATTAAAATTAGGTAAATGAATTATTACAATCAAATTGAAGTTTTTAAAATATAATAAATTATAAGCAAAACAAGAAAGATATTTGGCACTTAGGAATTTTTGAGATAGACGAGAGAGTTGAAATACAGACTAAAAGTACAGAAAATATGTTCATTGAAATAATAGCAGAAAATTTCCCAAATCCTGAGAAAAACATCAACATCCAGATACAAGAGGCACTGAGAACTCCAAAGAGAAATGCCCAGAAAAGAATCTCTCCAAGTCAGTTACAGTCAAAACACCAAGAATAGTGAACAAAGAACACTAAAATGTACACAAATAAATTCAAGGTGAATACTTTAACACATAACACACAGGCAACAATTTCTTGAATGGGATTCCAGTAGCACAGAAAACAGCAAGAATTGTCAAGTGGGATAACACTGTATTTAAAAAGTTTCTGCCTACCAAAGAACACAACAGAGTAAGAAAGAGATCACCTACAGAATGGATAAAATTCTTTGCCAGCTACTCTTCTGAAAGAGGCTTAATATTCAGAATATACAAAAAAAAATTTTAATGCCAAAAATCAAGTAACCAAATCTATAAGCAAGCAAATGAATGGAATGTACACTTATCAAAAAAATAGCCAATAATTATATAAAAAGTGTCCGAAATCTTTATCTATCAAGAAAATTAAAATTAAAACTACACTGAGATTCTCCCTCACTTCATTTAGAATGACTGTCCTCAATAATACAAAAAAATCTTTAATGCTGGTGAGGATATAGGAAAAACAAAGAACATTTATATATTGGTGATAATGTAAATTAATAGTTACTATGAGTATCAGCATGGGAGGTCTTCAAGAAATTAAAAATAGAACTATTATTTGATTTGCCTATACCACTCCCCAGTATATAATCAAAATAATTTAAGCAAGCAAAATATAGAGATAGCTGCACAACTATATTTATTGTGGCACAATTCACAATAGCTAAGTTGTAGAAAACATCTTAAGTGCCTATTAACAGATGAACAGATAAAGAAAATGCCATATACATACATATATATATAATATGATTATTGTTCAGCTATAAGAAAAAACAAAATTATGACATTTGCAGGAGTATAGATGGAACAGGAAATCTTCATCTTAAGCAAAATAAACCAGACTCAAAGAAAAATAGTTCATGTCTTCTTCCATATATAAAATTAAAATAAATACATCAATAAATAAATATATCAATCAATAAATAAATGAGTCTACATGAAAGTAGAAGACAGACTATGAAAGAAAAGGATGGGGATCAGAGGAAGGGGAATAGAAAGGGCAAGGAAGGTAAAAGACAGTAGAAAAAAAGTGTGTTAAAGTCATATACAGATGTGCCAAAATGAAACTCATTATTCTGTATAATATTCACTGATAAAAATGTTAAGAAAAAGATAATATTCCTATCTGAATATCACCTCATATTGTGTCCAGATAAGAGGGAAAATAGAGGATATCTGAAATACTGGGAAATTCTGTTATATACTTCCTACAATTAGTTTTGACATTAACCAATTATAGTTATATATTTTACTTTTTTTCAGAAGTTGTGCAGATTCTATTACCTGACTATGTCTTTGGCGGGTCTTAGAATATAAGAAAACTAACCCCAGAAACCTTGATAATTGCCACTTGTTCAAATTCCACAGAATTAATTACATTTGGTACAACTTGATTTCTACCAGGAAACTGAGGGCCACGGCCAAGGAAATCATCTGGGGTTCATTATACTGTATTATGTATCTTACTCTGCAATTCTGAGATTAACAGTGTTCTGTAGCCCAGTTGCTATACATTCAGCACAGGTTCTACCAAAGTTGTATTATGGAATTCTTTAGCCTTTGGAACCATAAGGGCTTTGGAACAACTGAGCTTCCAGACACTCTGATTTGACCCTTATTAACCCAGACATATCATCTTCAATTGTGTGAAGTATTTTGGGGAATCCACAAAACCCTCAATCATTCACTGGATATTACTATGTCTTGGTGTGCTACTATATGTTACTGTCCTCTATAAGATATCACAGCTTCTCAATTGGTGAACTGCAACCCACTGATACACAAACAGTGGCTTAGAAATATATGTGAAAACGCTGATCAATCAGGTCTGGTGGCTGAAGTTCTCCATTAGATGCCTTAAGCTTTTCCCAGGGCTTGTCAGAGAAAGGTCAGAAATTAGGGTCAGTCTCACCTTAGCACACAGGTATACGGGTAAGTGCACAACAAACTAACCATGCTACACTTACCGTTCCTATGTGGCACCATGAGTTTTTCTCTCACTTGACATCAGGCTCTTTCACAAATGGCTCATATCAATGCAAAGCTCTGTTGTACATCATTTAGTTTCATAATCTTCTAGACTTTTTCCTCCAAAGAAGAAAAATGGCTGGGTTGAAGAAGGTACTAGCAACAGTAGTAATTTTATCCCTAGCACTATTCTTCTCTGTTTCAGTGAAATTTTTCCCCAAACTTTCTTCCCTGAGTCCCTAAGGTTTAATCACTTCAACACTGAAGCCCTTCCTTAATATTCAACTTCCCCCATTTTCTCTATCCCAATACTTCATTAGCTATGCCAACCTAAAGTCATAGCTATTTCCCTAGGCATATCTTCAGAGCCCAAGAAACCAAAATAGGAAAATCTGATGAGGAAGGGGAACAACCAGCTTCATTCTCTCAAAAGAACAGTGTAACGTGTGTGTGTGTGTGTGTGTGTGTGTGTGTGTGTGTGTGTGTGTGTGTGTGTGTTGAGGTAAATGTGAAAGTAGTTAATTGTCAGAAACTATAAAAATAAAGACCAATTAAAAAATATAGTATGTGTTCAAATAAAAAATTGTAGATATATTCTCATTTAAGTCCTACCTGTTTAACTGCTGTTCAGATTTACAACAAGCTGAGCTGTTCAGAATTAACAACCCACCACTCAGACTTATCATCCATCTTTTTTTTTGTACAGTTCTGTACATCTTGTTTATAGTTCCTGGTATCTTTTTTTGTACAATTTGTTTATATAGTACTGTAATTTTTGTTGATTGTATTGTATAGTGCAATACTACAGTTTTATGTTCTGCTATACATTATAGTACTACATGTAAGAGTTACGCAAATAAAAGTAAAGTCATAAAGTTAGAGTTTCCTCTGACCATTTCTTTGCTCTAAATATTGTAATATACATACTATATACAGTTCCTCACTCAGTAACTAATTCATTGAACTATAGTAGCAGGATTATAACATGGTCATTAAACAAGGAATGTCTGTATTACAGTAAGACACACTGTCATTAATCCACCTCAAAATATTCTCTCATGCTCACTTTGCGCACATGTACCCCACTGTTCTTGCCACTTTCTGAAGCAGTTCAGGATGCTTTTGTGTCTTTTCACATTATGATACAAACATCAGTGAATGTAGGTACTAAGTACCACCCAATGGAAAGGCAGGATCATAAAAATATAATGGTATGTGTTCAACCAATTTATTCATTGCTTCTGGCACTGTCTTAGGCATCTTAGACAAGAACCCAACATTCACAACTGAAAGAAGGGGAGGTTAATTTGGAATTTGGAGATTAAGTTGCAGGAATTTTAGTCCATGGTCTATAGGCTCCAACACAGAAACAGAATGGTAGACAGACATGGCTGAGGAAAAGGTGTTCAATACATGGGAGCTAAGAAGCAGAGAGAGAGGGAGAGCCAGACACAATAAGACACCTTTCCAAGTCATCCCAGTGATTCACTGCCAACCAGGCCACACTTCCTAGCAGCATATTTAGCTAGTAAACACATACATGAATAAATCTACCAAAGAGTTTAGCTTCCCTGTGAAACCCTCATCTTCCACACATAAGAGAATTTTGAGGGACTTTTTAGACCTAAACCACAACAGAGAAGGAACAGAACACTTTTGGCCCTTCTCTCCCAATCTCAAATTAACCAAAAAAAATAAATGTCTTGAATATATCTGTGACACTGAGCCACAACAGCACAACAAAATCCATTCATAAATACATACCTATGTTTACATCAGAGCTAAATCTTGGAAGTAGCATATATGCTCATCAACAGATGCGTGAACAAAGCAAATGCGGCGCATACACAAAAAGGAACACTGCTCAGCCATAAGGAAGGAGAAACGTGAGTCATTTGTAGGAAAACAGATGGATCTTGAAACCATAATATTAAGTCAAATAAGTCAAACATGAAACATTAAATATCACATGATTTCTCTTATATAAAAAACCAAAAATATAAACAATTTAAAGAAAAAATAAAAGGTGATAGGAAACAGGAAAGTGGACTTTGTGGAGATGGGAAGAGGTCCTGTGGATATGGAGAGATAGGGAGAAGGGGAGAGGAAGGGCAAGGAAAAAGGGTAAAGTCATGATAGGCATATGTACTAATTACCCACAAGGAAAATATTTGTTTTGTATAGCAAACACATACTAATTTTTTTCAAAAAGTCACTCATAAAACATGAGAACTGGTTCACAAAATGGCAAGAACAATAGGCTAATCATGTTGAAGTAAAGAGTTTTTTGAGGTCTATTAATGACAATGTGCCTTTTACTGTAATAAAATTCAATGTAAACATTCACATATTTTTATTATCCCTCCTATACACCATCTATAAATTGGGATAAATGAGATATGATACAAAGCATCATATATGCCAGGTAACACATTGGAGGTTTAGCACTGTTGATAAAGTTTCTGGTTGCACAAACATGTTGATTAAATACTAAGGATATCAAATATGTTTGTAAAGGCTGGAAGTAAAAAAAAATGTTCTTCATATAATTTGTTATAGTCTTCTGTATTGGGACAAAGAGAACTGGTATAGCACAGTCCCATGTTCCAAAGCACTGTTGCTATTCCATGAGCATGTTACAAAATCTCTCCAAATATTTAAGTAAAACTGAATCATAGATCAATAAGGAAACTGAGCAATTTTTTCTAACCTGTATGATCTGAGCAATTGATTTTTCTAACTTGGAGTATTGTGGAGTGGTAATAATTTGATACAAAAATTTGTTGTAGATATGGCAGAATTTAAATCTTTGAATGCATTTGGGATATAGTTAAAGGGTAGAGCATTTGCCTAACACTGAGCAAGACCAAGCACTGGGGAAAAAACTCTGAATAATAATACTAGCACATTAATATACATGAAGTAATCAACCAAAATCTAGATCTTTCATTACCTAGTCTGGGTCTTCTTTGCATCCTCTACCTTCTGGCATTCATATCAGCAACGCTCTGTGCTTCTCAGAAGTCCCTGAACACAGCAGACTGTGTCAGGTACATTCTTTCTGGAAAGTCACTTCCCTCTTGTTTATTTCATATACTTCATTTTTCAGACAGCATCATAAGAACTGCTCCCTTTGAATATTTCTCTGTCCTCCTGTCCTGCCAGACAGGGTTATACTATAGTTATTTGTTTGTAGGTCTTTCACTTTGCTTTACAGTAAATGCTTTGGCATCACATACTGTGTCCTTCTGAGGTTAGGTTTTTGCTTTCTGGGATCCTGATCAAGTGTACTGCCCAGTTAGCTATGGGAAATGAGAAAGCTGAATTCAGAAAAATGCAGTGTACATATATCTTTATATTTTTAAACATTATTTGGGTTTCATCATTATCCAGTTATACACATATTTCTAAACATATTCTAGCAAATGACAGTGTTAAATGTAAAAAAGTATCAAAATTTTAGAAGATAATATGTATGAGTAATTACCAGAAGCCTGAAAGAAAAAAGTTCTTCCATGTTTAAAAATAATGAAAAAAAATCATAAAGAAAAAGATCAATAAATCGATATATAAACTTAAGTGTGCACTAATAAAAGTGCTTTGTAAAATTTGTTGAATGAATTCACACTTAATTAGAAAAGAATTTCCGGTCACTCACTGGTGTTGTAAATACACAAACTTGTAAGCAACAGCATGGTCAAAATTTGAAATAAATGTGTAGATTGCTTTTCTTTATAAGTGTTCAAAAGTATTACTCTTAAAAATTGTTGCTATGATACCCATAAATACAATTTCCTGTAACAGTCATTTACCTATTCTCAGGATAGTTTCTGAAAAATACTGAGTATCAACTAAAAATTTGCCAGGAGAATAAGTATATGTATGTACCAATTTATTCGCTGTCCCTCATAACCATCCAGCAACCTGGAGCAAAACCAGTCCATGGGCAAGATTTAACTGATTATTTCCTAATTGAGCACTTTACAGAATGTTCTGAACAACTCACAAAACAACCATGATATCATTTTAAATAAACGCAAACACATATGTTGATTATTATAACCCTGTTACAGAACTATTCTTAGGAACTGTAATATCATCACTCTGCTGTAAATAGAGACATTTATGAGATAATTCAGCATGTAAAAGTGGTAATATAACATTCAGTAAAGATTAGCCTTTGAGACCGTGGGCCCACCCTGCCACCGGGAACTCAGCGGAAGCCTGCATCAGGGGTAAGCCACCCAGAACCTCCGCCGCGAGCCCACCCTACCAGCAGGAACTCAGTGGAAACCTGCATCAGGGGTAAGCTGCCCAGAACCTCCACCGTGGGCCCGCCCTACCAGCAGGAACTCAGTGGAAGCAGGGGTAAGCTACCCGGAACCTCCACCGTGGGCCCACCCTGCCACTGGGAACTTAGCGGAAGCCTGGATCAGGGGTAAGCTGCCCAGAAATTCCACCGTGGGCCCACCCTGCCACCGGGAACGTAGCGGAAGCCTGCATCAGGAGTAAGCTGCCCGGAACCTCTACTGTGGAACCACCCTGCCACCGAGAACATAGCAGAAGCCTGCATCAGGCATAGGAGGCCCGGAACCTCAACCATGGGCCCGCCCTGTCACCAGGAACTTAGCAGAAGCCTTCATCAGGGGTAGGCTGCCTGGAACCTCCACTGTGGGGCTGCCCTGCCACCTGGAACTCAGCGCAAGCCCACCTCAGTGGTAGGCTACCTGGAACCTCCCCTGTGGGCCTGCCTTGCCACCAGGAACATCGAGGAGGCCCACCCAAGACTGAAAACTGCCCTGGACTGCTACAGATGGGCCCGGCCTCTGTAGCACCTGGAACATCAGAAGATCTCAGCGGTATCCAGATACTGTGAGAAAATTTGGAATTTTGCTCCCAGGTGTTGAACTTTGGACTACACCGGACTGACTATATCAATGTGGTGAGTATACCCCTAAAATAGAGGTGTACAAGAGATAAAAAGGGCCAGTAGTAAAACCCCCTCCAACTAACTGTAACAACTTGGTGTGTCTGAAAAAAAGTGTGTGTGATCCCCTCCTACACATAGCAAACACCAGGGAGAGTGAAAATGACAAAACGAAAAAGCAAAATGCAGTCTCAAACATATAGTTCACCAGAAGCAAGTATAGGAGACATTGAAATAGAGGACCCCAAAAGTAACACACCAGGAATCTCTGAAAAGATAGCCAGTGAAATAAAAAAACAACTGCATCAGGCTATAGAGGAAATCAAATTAGAAGTAGTCTCCCATGTAAAGATAGAAATAACAACTTTAGT
>PVLA01016525.1:0-20448 GCA_004027455.1 Hydrochoerus hydrochaeris
CCCTCCCTTCCTTCCTCCCCCCTTCCTCCCTCCCTCTCTCCCTCTCTCCTCCCTCCATTCCTCCCTTCCTCCCTCCCTTCCTTCCCTCTTTCCTCCTTCCTCCTTTGCTTCCTTTCCCCTTCCCCCTCCCTTCCCTCTCCCCCTCCCTCCTTCTCCTTGGGTGCCATTGTAAGGCCTTGCAGGCCTGGCGAGAATTCCACTGCACAGAGCCTCACCCTGTCCCCTGCTGCCCCTTGCAGGCAGGAGGTGGAGCCCTCCGGGAGGCTCTAGGAGCGGCTGCAGAAGGGGCCGTGCAGGGCAAGGTACTTGGCAGTGGCGGTCACTGTATTTCTGATCAACATCTCATAAAGACACTCAGGAAAGAGGGCTCCAGCGAGCTGCAGAAGGAGGTGAGAAGCAGGGGTGATGTTCTAAGTGAGGGGAGGGTTTTGAGGGGGCTCTTGGCTGTGTGTCTCTCACTGTAATAAACTGGTTAAAAATTCCAGCGCCCACTGTATCCTTCAGTCACCTCATGTACTTGCAGGAGGCACCACGGACGAGCTTGGGGGTGAGGGCCCCCACCGTCTGCCGTGTGATCCAAGCAGTGCCGCGCCGGTTTGCAGCACCCCGCCTGCCCTGTCCGTGGCTTCCGCGCGGTAGGCTGGCCTCCTTGTGCCCGCTTCCCGGCCCTGGCCTGCTGGGGCTACTTGTGGTTCTGAAACTGGACCAGGCCTGAGGCCGCAGAGCCCACACGCCCCATGCTGGCTCCTTCCCGCTGGGCTGTGGGCTTCGAGCCAGCTTCAGATCCAACTTTAGGTTAAACTCAGCGCGGATGTAAGGGGGGCGGCACTGTGTGACTCCGTGGGAGGCTGGCGGTTTTAGAGCAGAGCAACGTGGCTTCCGTGATCAAGGATGAGTGTCTACAATTAAAAAGGCAAACTGCCCGTGAGACGGGAAGCCTTCTTAACTAGAGGCATTTCAGTAGGAAGTTTCCTGGTTTCCCAGCTTTTAAAGTTTGTTTCTTGAGATCCTACTTTGAGATCCGTCTTGGCATTTGTCTTGTTCATTGGGCAGCTGGTTTAAAATAACTGGCAAGTGCTGTCATGATCGAACTGCGTCGGAAGCGTCTGGGTACTTTCTCCATCAAACAGCTAAGGCCCCGAGTGCTTGTCGTGCTGTGTATTTTTTGCGGGTGATAAAAGCAGCTACTTTGTGTTAGAACTGTCACTGCTTAGCTATTCTAGCTTAATTACGTTCAAGGTTTTATCTTCAAAAAAGTCACTGAACTACTTGGAAATAATAATTTCATCATCAACAGATAGAATTAGATGTGGAAAACGTTCCAGCCTCCCAAGCTGGAAGAGATCATGACAGCTTAGGCACCCAAGCCACGCTTCTCTCATTTTTATAATTATCAGTATCAGATCCCATTATTGTTAGAGAAAGCGGATTTCGTCTGTTACACAATGAGAATCACAGTCTCCACTCATCAGGCACTTGGGAAAATCTTTGGGATGAGGAGAATTTCCTGAAACTTTCTTGCCAGAGTTGACTTTGACGGTGAATCATTAATATTCTAGGGGACCTGCCGCGCGTGTGACTCTCGCCCCACCCACAGTGTCCAGCCTTACTCGGGTTGTGGACTGAATTATTCATGTCCGAATCCACTTCAGTTGGTTACTTTTCCTTGTGTTTCTGGGGGTCCTTGGGGTCTGGCGTGTCATGGGGCAGAGGGAGCTGGAGGGTGCGGGGTGCAGCCAGGGGCAGCCCCGTCTACCCGGTCGCTCCGCAGCGCCCCCGAGCGCTCAGAGGGCTCAGGCACCAGGCATGCTGGCTGCAGCCCTCCGCTCCAAAGCTGTGGACGGGGCAGTGTGGGCAGCAAAGGCACCCTCAGGACTTCTTCAGCTGAGCCCCCGTCCCGATGGCTAGAACCCAAGCACAGGGAGGGACTTTGGATTTTCGTTCTTTTGCTGCAACTCTGCCAAGCGCCTCATGGCCAACCATGGCATGGCAGATGTCACCATCTGCTCTGGTCGCAACAAGCTCGGTCCTGGGTCTGTCCCAGAAGACGTCAAGCTGCAGCCCCTCTGGATGAGTCCTCAGTCCAGTCCGCCGGAAGTCCCTCCGCTCCCCGTAACCAGGACAGCCCTGCGTGGGCGGCAGGCCGGTGCTCCTTCCCTTGGCCTTCCTGGTCCGTGCACCGTTCCCGAGGCTGCAGCGTGGGCCTAGCAAAGCTCTTCAGGGGGACTTTGGTCCCTGCTTGTCCCCAGCCTCCCACCAGTGTCCTCAGTCCTTGTAGTGCAGGGTTCTCAGTGGAAAGCACCCCCGGCCACCCCAAAGCCCCCCCACTTCCTCCCGCTCTTCCCTCAGTGCCCACCCAGCCGCTCCCGACGCTCCCTCATGTCTGGGTCCTTCTAGGGCCGTGGACTCTTTCGGATTTCCCCATGGCCCTAGAAATCAAGGCCGTAAAATCGGGGCCACAGCACCCTGACTAATTCTACACCCCACGGCTCGTTCTGCTAAGGGGCAGCCAGCTTGTCCACGCTCCCGTGTCAGGGTGGGGCTGCCGCTGCCGAGGGACTTCTGCCTCTCCGGTATCCTGGCCAGGCCAGGTGCCTGGACGGACTCGGTCACCCGGAGCGTCCGTGGCCTATGTCTGCCCATGCCTGGTTGTAAAGCTCTTTCTCAAGTGCATTCAGCGGAAGGCAGGTCGCTTTCTCCCCATGAGGGAAGGGGCTTTGCCTTTGGGGTCCAAACACATCAGGGGGTTTGTGCATTTTAAGTTTCATTCCCTACGATTGTGCCTGAGTTGACCCCCCCCGCCCCCTGACTCAGCACTCTGTTGCTGCTCCGGGGTGGGCAGCGCTGAGGTTGGCTTGCACCCCACCTCTTGGTGCTTCCTTAGGGAATTCTGCTCTACAGATGCTCGGTTCACTGAGTTTAGCTGGCTGAAAACCTCTCTGATTTTGCTTGGTTGGTGGTAGGTTCTGCAGGAAGATTTGTATTTGGAGTTGTTTAAAACATGTATCAGTATTAAATGGAATCATTTCCCACTTTTTATGCTAAAGCTTTGCCATCTTGAAATCCCTGTGATATGAACATTTTTTAGGAAGTTAGTTTTGGACATCACATTTGCTGTTATTTGGAGAGGGGATAGCTGGTCTCTCCACAGTTTATTGGCGTGTGCAACAGGACCAGGTAGTGGTAACTATTTATAGCTCTTCTAAGTAGCATTCATCTAAGTCCTGTGTGATTTTGTGGAGTCAGAGGGGTTGGGGCTGTGCGCATCCCACCTGTTTCTCTAGGGTCCACACACACCACACACATGCACACACACACACACACACACACACAGACACAGGGAGAGACACACACAGACACACACACACAGACACACAGAGACACACAGAGAGACACAGAGACACAAAGAGACACACACACAGACACACACAGACACTCACAGAGACACACAGAGACACAGAGATACACAGACACACACACAAATACACAGACACACAGAGAGACACAGAGACACACACAGACACATACAGAGACACACAGAGACACACACAGAGACACATACAGAGACACACACAGACACACACAGACACACAGAGACACACACAGACATACACACAGACACACAGAGACACACAGACACACAGACAGACACTCAGACACAGGCACACACACAGACACACACACAGACATACAGACACACACACACACACACACACACACTCCCCAAACCTTTGCTTCTGTACGTGCCTGGCATGACACCCAGCAGAGGGCAGTGATTGTCGTGGAATAAAGAACAGGACAGAATACACCCACGGACAGCTCTACGGCGCCTTCCTCTCTCATACTGTGCGTCCGCGCGAACTGTCTCTGTGGCGGGAGCGCTGGATGGCTGGGGTGCAAGCACGGTCCTGCCGCGGGCACCAACAGCTGGCCCGCCCGTTCACTGGGGCGCTCAGTCTCAGCCTAGCTTTCACGTGGCTCTCGTCTTCCCACGTGACTGGCTGGCGGATGCAGGCCGCCTCTCCTGCAAGCTCTGGTGGCCTCGGGCTGATCCTCTTCGTGCCTCTGTAGCCACTAAGGGGACGTCTTCCTCCGCGACACGGGTGCGGTGTGTCGTCTCTTGTGCTTCTTTGCAGCAGTCACACACACCTTGGGGTCCAGATGTCACTCACAGGGACTTTGGGCAAATTACTGATGCCTCTGAATCTCGCGTCCGTCGTTTCTGTTCTTGTTTTGCGCAGTGTGTGGGATTCAGTTCAGGGCCCGCACACTGAGCTCCTCCTCCAGGCCTCTCTTATTTTTAATGTTGAGCGGGCCTTGTTAAGTTGTAAGCTGCTGAAGCTGAACTTGCCCTCCTCCTGCCTCAGCCTCCCACGGTGCCGAGACAGAGGCGTGTGCCACGCTGCCTCACAGGTTTTGTTAACCTGTGAACACTGAGACCAATGAAGCCACACATCTTGCTCGGTTTTGCGATGCAGGGAAGGGTTTCCCAGGAGGCTCAGCAGGAGGCAGGAGCTAGGCCCACTTTCCCCAGACGCCACCGATTTAACACCAGCTCTCTCTTCTCCATCTGCCCCGCCCCGGCCGACACGGAGAAATCAGCTTCCTCTGGACTGCGCTCTGCTCGCGGCTCCCTAGTGGACTTGTCCTCCGCTGTCTGCCAGCACACGCGGGAACGAGCCTTTTTATGTGCTGCTCCTGAGGCCCTGGTTCGAAGCCTTGGGCCCCTGATCCGTCCCTTGGTGGTGGGGAGGACGTGTGCTCCAGTTCTGAGGGCTGGGTTGGGTGTCCATGGCAGTGTCCCCTGTCGAAGCTGACCTTGACCATGGCCAGCTGTCTTGTCAGCTTGCCTGTGGTGACAGAACCCCTGTGTGGTTTTGTCCTAAAATTCCAGAGGTGGAAGCCCTAGTCCCATCCTAGCGGGATTGGTTCTCCCTGCCCCTCTTCTGGGCTCACGGATGGTGTCTGCTCCGTGTCCTCACACGGTCACCTCCGTGCGTGTCTGTGTCCTGATGTATCTTTTTATGAGGACTCGACATACATTGGTCTAGGGCCACCTTGAAGCCTCATTTAACCTTGCTTATCTCATTAAAGGCCCGGTCTCTTTAAACGCAGCCGGGTTGGGAGTTAGAGTTCAAAATGTGAAATTTGGGAGAACACAGTTAGTCCCCCGTGGGGGCCAGGCTGGCTCTGAGGAAAGAAGACAGGTCTGCAGCCCCGGGCACCGCTGTGGGGGGGTCTCCTGTTGTAACGGGGGTGGGGAGTTCGTGGGGACTCCACGAAGCCCTGCTCTGCAAACTGCCAGGGCCACTGTGGTGGGAAAGGGCCCAAACGTGCCCGTCACGTGGTGGCTGCCTGAACGCAAACACCCACGATGGTCCCCATGCAGGAGTGACCTGTGGGCTCTGTGAGTGGCCCGGGCTGTCCTCGGTGGAAGGAGCAGCTAATTGGGCCGAGAAGGCCTGCAGGCTATAGAACGATCCTGCATTGTGCTCAGGGGATGATACAACTGTCACAGGACAGCAGCATTGGAATTAGAAGAGGGACAAGACAGAGGGCCCTGGGGTCCCAGGACAGACACTACCTGCCCTGTCCCTGCCAAAGCCCCTCTTCTGCTGCAGGCGGCTGCCTGGGGGAAGAAGTGGTGAGCTCCCCCAGATGGAGGGGCCGGGAGGCTTCATGCAGGGGGACAAGTTAGATTGACCGGAGAGAGAGGAGGCGGGGCTTGGACAGAATGAATTCTCAGTAGTGTCAAGAAATAGCGTGTGTACGCCTGCTTTGTAGGTGATTACCTGAGCGTGAGGGTCGGGGTGCAGGAGGGAGGGAGGGGGAGGAGGAGAAAGAGGAGGGGGAGGAGGGGGGAGGAGGAGGAGGGAGGGGCCCTGTGTCCCCTGTGGTAAGATCTGCCAAGCCCAGCTGGCCAAGCCTCGAGTTTCTTAATCCATTATTCCCTCAAAACAGGCTGTAAACTCCAGGCACTGAGGTTTCATGCAGGTTCATTTTACCTCAGACCTTTTTGTTTTTTAGCATATTAGAAAGCCGGATGAAAATTTGACAGCATGGAGTGGTTTTGAAAGGCCTTCTTATGTTCAAAAGGGCAAATTCTCACATGTTGGCTTTGGGAAGTGAATCTGACTTTGGAGAACAAAGGAGCTTTCTTCCCTACTTGCCCTGCACGCTTTGTGACCACTGGAATGTTTATTTATTCAGAAGTTTAGATGCCCACTGGGCACTGGGCTCTGAGCCAGGTACGGGCACTGAAGGGGTGACCAAGGTGGTCGCCAGGGCCTCTCACTCTTTCAAGGAGCTTAAAGTCCAAAAGTTCAAGGCAAGGGCTGGCTAACAAGTTCACTGTGGTACCCTGCTGACCTCAACGAGCGGCCCTGTCCAGGAGACGCAGTGGGCTTTTGCTGTGTTTCCATGCCTGCGGGGGGAAGCAGGGCAGCCTTCCGGTTTGGGGACCAGCGATGTCAGAGGGTCAGTGTACTCACAGCGGCTGGCAGCCGGCTGGGGGTGGAGACGGTGGGGGGAGGGGCCTCGGAGGCCAGGCCTGGGGGCTCCATCCTAGGAGGGGCTGTGCTCTCCGCCCAGGCTGACGGCTCCGGAGCAGGGCTAACCAGGACGAGTTCGTTCACGTGGAGGAAGTCGGGGTCACAGAGCATGGGGGCGCGCAGCAGCAGGGTGAGGAGGTGAAGCGGGAGGCGAGTGCTTTCCAAGACGCCCTGCGGGCCTGAGGTGACACACAAACCTGGCAGTAGACGGAAAAGTCTCATTATGGGAAAACCTGGGTCGTCGGCCTGACGCATAACTGTGGCCACTCTGGAGGCGGAACTGTCCTCCGGGAGACGAGAATAATCTGTCCTCGGTGTGCACACGCGCGTGCACACACACACACACACACACACCAGAGACAGACAAAGCAAGTGAAGAAGTGTTTAAATTAAAAAACTGTGACAGTAGGAGGCGTGTGGTCATGAGTCCCTCAGTCCTCCCGCCCCCGCAGCTCTGGAGGGCTCCTTCCCGAGGGTCTCCGTGAGGCGCGAGGGAAGCCACAGTGAGAGCACCGTGCTGCAGGAAGTCACGGATCTGGCCTCGTGTGATGTCCGGCTCCTCCCCAAAGTCAAAGTGACCATGAAAGGGAAATGTTTTGAATGATCTCAGGTCATCAGGGAAGGCGGGACAGCGCCACTGAGGCCCTCAGGAAAGAGGGCTCTGGAGCCGCTGCAGGAAGAGGCCTGGCAGCGTGCTGGGAGGGAAGGCGCCTCTTCGGAGGCGGTTTAAGAGCAATGTGCCTTTTACTGCACTAAAGGCTCACAAAGGTAAGCACTCACCGCAGTTTTGGACCACACCATTCTTGGATCTTTCTCATAGGTGGCCAGAACTGCAAGCCTGTATTTTAACCCAGCAGGCAGGCTGCGCTCCCTGAGGGCTGACACCGAAGGTGTGGTCCATCCTTTGGAAGCTCCTTCAGCATCTGGTTCCCAGCTCAACACACCGGGTACATGTCGTCATGCTCAGGCCGATCGCTGGATTCCCCGTGGAGGAGGCCAGACACCGGGCTCTGGAGAGGCTTCCCCAGGGCCACGCACAGAGCGCCCCTGTGTGGGGACACGGGCTCTAAGCGCCGGCTCCCGACTCCGTGCTGTAAGGCTGCGCTGGAGGAGTGGAAGGAAGCCACACACTGGGCTTGCGGGCACCATCAGTAGCCTTCCACGTCCACATTCAACCAACCACACACGCAAAACATTTGCAAATGATTCTGTCCGTGTGGATCTTGGGCAGCTTTTCCCGCCACCGTTTCCCAGCGATGCAGCAGACAACTGTTCACATGGGGCCCCACCGCGGGGTGGTTACGGTCATCTGGGGCGGGTTAGTGCGGGTACCATGGCATTCCCAGGAGAGCTTTGCGCACCTGCAGATCCTGGTACCCACAGGGGTCAGGGGATCCCTCCTCTGCGGATGGGGGCACCATGGTGTGAGGGGAGGAATCAGCCCAGCACACCCTTAAGAGAGAGAGAGGCGGAGCGGGTGGAGCAGGAGGAGCGCGTGCCTGGAACATTTGGAAGGAGCGCAGGGTGTGTGTGTGTGTGTGTGTGTGTGCACACATGTGTGTGGTACGCGCGGTGCATGCGTGGTATGTGCGGTGTCCGTGTGTGACGTGTGGTGTGTATTGAGCAGGGTGTGGTGTGTGTGTGGTGTGTGCAGTACGTGGTGTGTGGTACACGTATGGTTTACCCTGGGAGTACGTGTGGCGTCTGTGTGACATGCTGTGTGTGTATACGGTGCTCGTGTGGTATTGGTGGATGTGGGATTGGCCTGTGGGCTGGGAGTGTATGGTGTGTGTTGCATGTGTGGGTGTGGCATGTGTATATCGACTGTGTGACAGTGCATGTGTCCTGTATCACGTCCCACAGCGGCCCTTGTGGCCCAGTCCCAGGAAGATTGTGGCATCCGGCTGGTGAGGGTGTGGGCCCTGCACGTGTGTGGGTGCGGATTGTAACCTGTGGGAGCACGTGGGGTGCACACGTGGGTCTTGGAGGCCCGTGAGCTGCCTGCCCCGGCAGTGCGGCTCTGCCTCGGTGGGCACATGTGTGGGCTGCTTTGCCTCCCTGCCCTGGGTGCGGTGCCTCCCTCGCTGCCAGATGAGGCTGCTGCCCGACCACCGACCACTGCGGGGAGGGAGCTGGGGCGGCCAGCCATGCGGCTGATGGCTGACAGTGACTGCGGCCCTCCCTCGGGCTTCCACCCCTGCCCTGAAGGTCTCCCCGGGGCCTCACCGTTGGTGGCGGTTTGCCAGTGCTGTCCCAAGAGGTCCCACAGCCCGGGCTCTGAGCACAGACCTGGCCTCTCCCAGGCCTGCAGCAGGGATCTGGGATGGGGCCCTGAGCCTCTCCTGGGTTCATAGGCGGTGCCTCGCCCTGTGTCCCTGTGGTCCTCCCACTTCGATTCTCCTGGTTTCCTCTTCTTATGACACCAGGAGCGTTGGGTCAGGGACAAATGCAGTGGTGTCCGGTACCATGGTCCCCTGTGTAAAGATGCTATCTGGTCCTGGGGTTCGGGAAGTCAGCATATGGATTTGGGCTTGGGTGCCTTTCAGCTCAGGACACCCCCATCTCTCTCAGAGCCTTTCCAACCCTCGTGCCTCCCTGTCCACCCTCTGCTTGGTGAGGTCAGCCCCACCTGGCATTGCCCCCGCCAGGGGGTCCTCTTAGAATTCTCCTGGGAACACCAGCTAGTACCTGTGAGAATCTGCGGCAGTGCCTGGCCAGCAGGGGGAGCTGCTGAGCACTTGCAGGTTTCTGCCTGTGGGGCCCTTCCGCTCCAGGGTTAGACTTTCCAGAAAATCCTGGGGTCCCAGGTCCTCAGGGCAGCCTTCTCTACTCCTCTCCCACTTGCGGCTACCTGGGGACCCTCGGGCATCCTGCCTGCGCTTTCACAGGAGCAAACCTGGGGAAGGAGAGGGACAGAGTAGGAGTGTGCTGTCCTTATTCTGCAAATGATTTGTGTGGTCAGGATACAGAAATGTCATTTATGTTTACTGTATGTGTATATACACTGTACATGTGTATATATATGTATATTGTGTATACAATACGAGGCATAATCAGATGTTAAAATTAAAAAAACAAGTATTATAATAAAAGATGTTGCCGTCAATTGCTCTCATAATTTTCTCTCCCACTTCATCCCGGCCGCTCTCTGAGCAGCCCCAGCGTCCTCTCTCCTGAAGGGCTTCAGCTGCCTCGATGTCCTGAACAAATTCAAAGGATCTCCCTGTTGTGGTCATTCTGACTTGGAGAAGGACCGAAGTCACAGGTCCAGATCTGATAATAAGGTGGAGAGGACACCCTGGGAGTTTTCACGAGCCTGCCCTCCAGGTGGCACTTGCCAGCGGCATTCCCGGAGCTCACATGGCCTGAAGTCACGCAGAAAGGAGGACCCCAGAGCTGCTTTGGAAAGCAGCAGGGAGGTGGCCTGTGGGCGCGCAGTGGTCAGGTGTCTTGCGGGGATTCATGGCAGTGTGTCTTTCACCCTAAGGCACTTTGGCATTTAAGCACACCCAGCCCTTGTGGTGTGCCGGTCCCTCCCCTACTCACCCCCCAGCCTGGGTCCCACGGCCACAGGGGTGGAGAGAGCAGGCATGGGAACCCCGCTGGCCCAGCCTGTGGTGCCGGGGCGGGAGGGAATTTGTGTGGCTCCAGCAAAGCTGGGACGGGTGGGAGCCTGGGTGCCCAGCACCGTGAGGGGGAGAATTCTTCCTTCCCACTAAGGCTTGAGAAGCAGTCTCCACGAGTGTCTCCTGTCCCCTGTGGGTAGGTAGGCTCTGCTGGCCATCTTTGCATCGTTTTTTTTTTAGTTTTTTGAATTAAAATAAAATGTAATTTGTGTACGTTTGTGGTACACAATAACCACATTGGTTTGGGGGTCCGGTCCATACATAGGTCTTCAGTACTCTCACTGCCCCCACCCCCGAAGTCCCCTCCCTTTCCTAAGAGTCGGCCTCCCCTGGCCGACTCCCCTCTACCCGGCTCTTCACATTACGTTTTGACTTTTTCAAGGACGAACCATGGGACACTTAACCTTCCGGGTCTGATTTATTTCACCTAGCGCGATGGTTTCAGGATGGGTTTCCCTGTAAATTTCGGTCTCGGAGCCTTAGCCAGGGCGATCCCGCAAGAAACAGAGGAAGAGGAAACCACCCTGGCTATCAATGATGGGACCCCGTACCTCCAAGACCCCCAAACTCCACCTCGAGACTCTTAGAACCCCCCCCCCAAAAAAAATCGGCAGAGCGGCAGGCCACGGAGTCCCCTGCACAAGCCAGCAGCGCTCCGTGCGCCACAGCCAGCCTCCCCCGCCCCGCGCGCAGGAGGCCGGGAGGGCGAGCCCCAGCTCCCCGCGCCCCTCTCTCCCCTTTCTCTTTCCGCCCCGCCCCGCCACCTCCCCTCTGCTGGGCCTGGGGCCGGGACTGCCGGGCCGCTCCTCTCCGCCAGGGGGCTCCAGGTGCTCTCGGATGCCTGCATGTTGCAGACAGGTGAAGGCCTCTGATTGGCCGGCAGGAGGCATGATGCCACCGGGCAGCTCTTTTTAAGAGAAGAGCCAGGCCGGCGGCGGCGGCGGCGGAGCGGGACTCCGGCAGGGCTCTCTGTGCTGGCGGCGGCGGGACGGCTCGAGCCGAAGCCAACATGAGCGAGGTGAGCAGAGGCCGGGCCGAGGAGGCCCTGGCGGGGCGAGGGGCGCCAGCCCGGGTCCCCTGGGGGCAGCAGGGTGGGCGCTGGGCAGAGCAGCGGCCCATCCTGCAGGATTTCCCTGACGCGGTGCTCTGGGCGGCTGGGCTGGGAGGATTCGCGGGGACTGGTGAAGTTTGCAACTTTTTAAAAATTAGCCTTGGAGAGAGACGCGCCCTGGGTGGCATCCGGAGGGGCCTGGCTTTGGAAAGCGCTCTGGGTTTAGACCCCGGCCGGGAAGGCGGTTGTTTCACCCCTGGAGAAGCCGTGTGCTGCTCAGAGTTCGCGGCACCGGCGGGAGAGCAGCTGATTTCAGGCGGGAAGTGGCTTTTCCGAGTCGTGTGCGCGGAGGGGTTTGCGGGACAGAGCGGCGGCTCCGGGCGGGCGCCGGCCTGGCCCCCTGCTCTCCGCAGCGGCGCAGCAGGCTCGGGGCTGCCCCGTCCTCCTCTCTCTCTCGGCCAAGCCCCTTTCCATTCCCTCTTGCTTGGCACTTAAATACTTTTAAAGCTCGTTAACGTCTCTGTGTTTATTATTTTTAAAAATTGTTTGACAGATGGGTGGTCTTTTCTGGGGAGTCTAGAGTAAAATCAACAACTTCAGAAATAAAATGCCTTCTCACTGCCCCTCTCTCTGTTGAGTGACTTGATTGGGATGTGACAGGCAGAAGGGAAAAGCACCACTGAATCCGGAGCGAGGCTGGTGAGGGAGGCAGGAGCCGAGGGAGGGGAAGGCGGACGTGGGCGGGAGACGAGAGGTCTCCCGGCAACCCCAGCCCCGGCAGCCCAGAGACAGCAGCAGCCAAACAGCCAGCATTTGCCTCCCGAGCAGGGAGCCAAGCGCCCCCACCCGCGTCCCCTGCTGCGAGCCTCCCAGCCACTGTGTGCAGTAGGGGCCACTGTCATCCCCAGTTGACAGATGCAGAAACTGAGGCCTGCAGCGCTGATCTCACAGGTTCAAGGTCACTGGCTGCTGAGTGGCAGAGCCAGGTCTGGGCTGCAGCGCTGGGTTGCCACCAGGTGCACGCGGAGGCGCAAACGCCGGGGATTCTCGGACGGCTGAGGGCAAGGAGAGGCCAGCAGGAAGGGGAGGGTCCGGGAAGGAGGTCGGGCCCTGAAATAGGCAAGGACAGTGGGGACAGGGCTGAGGCCTCTGTCCCCGTGCGCCTGGGGGAGGGGCGGTCTGCTGGGCCGCGAGGAGATTTCTGCTCAGCTTTCTCACAGGGGGGAGAAGCCCCGGCGGGTGCTCTCCTTCACAGACCCGGAGTAGTTCCCTGCACGGCGGCACAGGCTGGGCCCTCTTGGGCACAGGTAGCTGCCTTGGGGCTGGGGCTCGCTCACCCACCTCCTGCCGAGGCTCCTGCCCAGTGGGGTCCTCACAAGCTTTCCTAGGTGCTGGGCTGGGTGGGATTATGGGGGGGGACCCTGTGTCCCCGAGGAGGGTCCCCATTGCACTTCTGCTGAGGGTCCTTGCCCTTTACTACCAGCACGGAGCACCAGGCTTCCAGCTCCAAGCTCTGGTGTGGACAAAAGCCCTGGCCCAGCGCCCACGCTGTGCTCTGACCCCTGCGCCTGGCTAGGCTCCAGGCTCCTGGGCATGGCTTCCTTGCAGAGCAGGAATTTGGCCTTTCACTGAAGCTTAAATCTACTTAAAACATTTAATAAAGTGGAACAGAATCTCCCTGCTGGATAGGGCCCTGGGTCCCCTCCCAAAGCTCTCCTCGGTTGGGTGAATTAAAGGTGGCGTCTGGTTCTCACGAGCCTCACGCAGGAGTGGATTGAGAGGAGCACCTCCCCAAGGGGCGCCCCGTGGGTTTGCCCGATGCTCCGCCCAGCCCAGCTTTACTGAGTTTAGGAGCTGCTGCCTTGGGCCACTGGGCTTAGTGGCCCCTGCAGACACTCACAAGCTGTCCCTGGAGCCAGTGTAGAGCCACTGGGCAGGGGGGACCCCGGGGTCAGTGCTCCCTGGGTCTGGCCCTGCACTTTGGGGCCTTCTGGCCTTGAGGAAAAGGGGGACCAGCTAGTGGAGCCCGACCCAGCTTTCAACGGGGCAACTTTACCACACAGCGTTAAGTCCTTCCCCTGGAGCGGCATTTTGGGGTGACTGACATGTGATTGAAAAGAACAGCTCAACTGCAGCGGGGAAATAAAGTCCAAATTTAGGGCAATGTGAGAGAGCGGAGGTGGTTTGTGGGGGCGTCTGATTTACATTCCGGTATTAAAGTATGTCAGATGTGCTTGGAGCAACTGGGAGATGAGCGGAGAGATACTTTAGTGGGGATCAAAACGCAAGGCTAAGTGGATTAGCCGGACAGAAGCCCTCCCCGCTCCCCCTCCTCTGCCTCTGGGCCGGCTGTCCCAAATGCACGCTCCTCCCCACCACTGTGCTCCCCACACTGCGGGGTGGGGGGGGGGCTCCTTCTGTTCTTAGCCACCTCATAAAAGGGTCCTGGCAATGACTGGTCCCAAGTTCTCCTTTCAGTGTCTGTTTTTTAAGTTGCTTTTTGAAAGAGTTAACTTATTTATGAGGGCCGGGAGCAGCTCTGAAAGGAGGAGACACATTTGGAGACGGGTATGAACCGTGACGCACTCTGCAGGGGAGGCCCGCACCCTGTTCCCTGTTCTGTAAGACTAATATCTTGGCGGCTCCTAATTAGCCTTGAGACCCCCGTGAGGACAGCCACCTCTAAGCCTGGGATCCCCGTCTCAGGCTCTCCTCTTGCTTTGGCGTGGCTAGGGCAGCGCTGCTCAGGGCCAGGCGGGGAACCTGTTTCTGACTAGACCTCAGCCTTACCACAGGACGGAGGCTCCTGGAGGCCAGTTCGAGCACCGCCCACAGCACAAGGCAAGTCTTTAGGGACACGTTCGTTCATTCGTCCTGAGCTCCAAAACGGAAGGCTCTGTGGTCTACATGAAAAAGGAGCAGAGATTGCCAGGTTGTGGAGGGAGGTGCTCAGCTCACATTGAAACCTGGGCGAGGGCAAAACATTTTTTGGCGGGGGTGGGGGTGGCAAAGTAGCCAGTGCTGAAAAACTCCCATGCAGCGCTGGTTTGGGGTGTCTGTGGTCAGCTATGAGGTAACCGGCTGTGAGGCAGCGCTGAGAATTAGGATTGCAGTTTCCTGCTGAGGTTTCCCAACACTGCGGTGAGCTGGAACCTGGGCTGGCGGCTGGGTGAGGTGGTTTGCAAGGTGCCGGGTGCCGTAGACCGTAAACCAGTTGCTAAGTGCAGTTCCACGGGTGACTGCACCAAAGGTGTGCTTTGCATCTGGCCCCAGAGGCCCAGCAACAGAAAGGCAGATGACAACTCAGGTTTTCTTGCGGTTTTTCCTTTGCTTTTTCCCTCATTTAGGGAAAGAGCCATGAAGATCCAGTTGGTTCTGGCGACCACACGGTGACAGACACAGCTCTAAGTGGAGCGATTCCATCCAGACAGACACCAAGTGCAACTAGGGCTCAAACTTCTGACTTTTCCTAGCAGGAAAGATGTGGGAACTGAGCATGAAAATGGATTTGCAGGGTGTGATCTTAATAGATTGCCATGGAATTTATTTCCCCATCCTGCATTTTGTTAACGAATGTCGAGGGATTAAAAAGTCTGACAGTTTTTCTCCTTTGAATTCTAATGAAGAAAGAATGCAAGATGCAACATTACTCTTTTCTTCAGAAAGAAAACTTGAATAAATGACTCAGTTGATTTCATTAGAGGTTTAGTAGGGCAGTGTGATGGAGGTGAAAAGAAAACCTTTTTAAAATTTTTTTCTTGTATTTGCAGGGCACACATCTGTGCATTCTCTTTTGACCTGCTAACACCCTCCTTCGCAGGGTATTTTGTGGGGGAAGACACCCCCAATTTGCTTGTTCTTCAGCAGCTGGGTGCACTGAACTCTTTGAACACAACCACAGTATTGCAGGCCCCACTCTTGGTGTTTCTTATTAATTCTGCATGACTTTCTGGAAAGAGCTTGCTACTGAGAAGGTTTTGGGGTTGCACAGACATAGGCTTGTGTTCTGTTTGGCTGATGGCTTTGTACAACTCAGTATTAAAGAGCATGCAGGTAAAACATTTATCAGTTTTATTTTATTGACTATAAGAATCTTTCCCAGACTGTGAGCTTTCTGACAGGGACAATTTTATGTCACCCTCAAGTAGCCCAGGGTGGCCCTTAGTTTATGTGCAGTTCCTAAGTGAGTTTACAGGTTTCTGAGAGTGGGTTAATTCATTAATGGAACTGTGTGCCCCAGAACCCCTTGGCTCTGAATGCTGAGATTTGCCTGTGGGGTACATTGGCAGAAAACAAAGGCTATTATTTTGTTTTTTATTCCTGGGTTGATATTATTTAAATCCCTTTAGATGAGAGGTGGGTGCGTGGGTCCAGGTGTACACTGAATGCTCTCATGGTAGTAAAAGAAAATGAGAAAAAGTGGGAAGACTCAGCATAAAGAACTCTTGCCATTGGGGCCTCTGTCAGGGAGAAGCCTAGCGGTTCAGGAGGGCTGCGGAACTCTCACATCCTGTGCTTTTGTGCTGCCTCCGCTGAGACCCTTCAGGTAAGCGCGGAATTCACAGAAAGGGGCCAGAGCCACAGAGGCAGAGCCTGGAACCTCTGGAAAACTGGCTCGCTGCACTGAAATAGAGAAGCAGTGTAGCCAGAGACTGGTGGAGGAGGAGCTAAGCAGACCTGCAGTCAGCGAGCGCTCCGGGGTCCCCACCAGCCATGCTGAAAATTCCGGAAGGCTGTGAAATATACCCAACATCCAAAAGGAAGTTGCACATGTAAATATCTTTAACAGTTAAACTAATCATTAGTGGTGTTCATCATGTTAATAGTTAAAGGGAATATTTCTAATTATATTGAATATTTAAATATTTCAAGTTAATTTATATTTGAAACAGGACTAGACGAGAGAGATGGATGAAAACGTGCTCTCCCAGGGATTTTGGGGCTGAATTGTGTGTCTGCACCCTGTACAGGGGCATGGGGCCTCCCCTCACTGTCTCCCCGGGCGCACCCCATTCACCATGCTTCCAAACTTTGGAATGAGCTGAGGTTGGAGCAAAGACTAGAGACGCATTGCTCAGTCAGCTGGGAAGAGGGGCCTTTTGAGCAGAGGATCAGGGAATCTGCAGGTCTTATCTTGTGCCCCAAGCAAAACAAGCTCTCCGCACCCATCAATAGCTGAACCTCTAAATTCAGCACCTGTCCCAGGTTTTGCCTTATGTGAGCGATTCAGCATCAGTGACACACAGCAGGCATCAATCTGCCTGCGGGTTGTTGTGCCTTGGAAATAGCTCAAATTTATGTTTCAGAATTTCACGGGGTGACTTCTCATTCCATTTAGGAAAGGGAACACTCTGGTATGTGTGACATAGCCACCGGAGAAATCCATCACCCCGTAAGCGCCGTTATTTTATATTTCTCTCTTGACCTGCCTCCTTCTAAATAGAAGGGAGACAAATTAGAATCCTGAAGAAATCACGCGCGCCCCCTGGAGGACACGAAGGGAAAGGGAGCAGAGGGTGTGAAGGTCTGACCTGTCCAGTGAGGCCACTTGGCTCTGAAAGAGGAGGGAGCCCTCCGTGCAAGGTTTCGGCCCCCGGGGTGCGCACAGGCCCGGGCCTGAAAAGACCATCACACTTCCAGGTCCCACCTGGGCGCCCGAGGGACTGGTGCCATTTGTGATGCTTCGGCAGCGGCGTTGCAGTGTGGGTGGGCTGCAGACCCCAGCTCTCCTTCTGCTGAGATCCAGAGCCCTGGCAGAGCCGTGCGCTGTAGGAAGTGGGCGTCTTCCCCTACCACTGTGCCTGTGGCTCAGCCAACACCCTGAGGAAGGGACTAGTTATTTTAATGTTATTCAGCCCTTGGAAACAGGACCCCAGGGGATGACGATATTCATGCACATTTCTCCTCATCAATTAAGAGTAGAAATAAGACAAGGAAATATGCTCTCATTTTCTTTAAAATCTCCTTTCTTTAAGTCAGTGTACACATCCGTTCATCAAGGGGCTGAATCTCAATGGCAAACTAATTAAGGAAATATGCATGCTCTAAAACTTCTGTTCTTTACCTTCCCTATTAAGTAGTACTGCTTCATTAGGGGTTGTTAGAAAAATATCGCTCTTTTTCCTTCAGCCTGGCAAAAAGCCTAATTGTGTCTAGGGTTTCTTTTTCTAAATTGTACATCAGGTCACACTTTTAAAGTGTGCAGAAATCCCTGATGCCACGGAGTGGACTGTGTGGGTTTGAGAGTGGCTGCGCTCTGTCTGAGAGGTAGCGAGCACACAGTGGACAGTGGCCTTGACCAGAACCTGCCGGGTCGACAGGAGAGTATACTGAGCCTCCTGTAACAATCAGATCTCTTTATATGTTGCATCTTGGTCACTTTCCTGTGGCTGGGACACAATACTCGACACTCACAGGAAGAGAAGGAGGAGAGGTTTATTTTGGCTCACAGTTTGTAGAGGTGCAGTCCATAGACTGCCAGCTGCATGCAGGAGGGTCTGGCGCAGAAGAGTGGCTCACCTCATGGCTTCCAGGAAGCGGAGAGGAAAGGGAGGAGCTGGGGAGGGAGATGAACCCCTCCAGGTCAGGCTCCAGTGGCCGCCTCCTCAAATCAGAATCCAGCCCCCAACATCTCATGTGGCTATGAACTCCTCAGTGGACCAATGATTGATGAGTATCAACTCCCAGGATCCAATCGCCTTCCCCAAATCCCCACCTATGTGTAAGAGGCTATGGGGGACATCTAGATATGAATCATATCACAGTGCAGAAGAGTGTAGGATGGAAATAGCAACCACAAAACGTAAACACTGTGCCGTAGTGAAGCAGTGGACACTGGCTTGAGCCAACTTCATCTCAGCCCAATGCTACCTTTCCTTCCCCTTCGCCGACTTTCCACAGTGAGCGCTCGCTGCCCTGACAATAACCGTGCAACCCAGCTTGTCAGTCTTTTGCGTGGCCTCTTCCATCCACCTCCAGATCCACACCTGCAAGACGGAATGGCGCCCACAGCCGTCAGGATGTAGCTTCTCTGGAACGTGGGTCTTCAGAGGTTTCCATAGCATTCCTCTCAGGGGAAAAAACTTGAACATGTTTGCAGAACCAAAAAAAATTCACATGCTTAAAATGTTTCCATTTGTTTTTGAATTGTGTGTATGCATGCATCTATGGTTGTATTATAAAATACACAGAAAATAAAACTTTAAAGGAACAAGGAAATGATGGATACGAGCCAGGTTGTAGCCGTCTTGCTGGCTGTGATGGTTTTCCTAACTCCAGTCAGGATGTCAGCGCAGACGTATACTTTGGAGAGCTAATCATTCATGGGAGTGCGTGGAAATCTGCTACTCATCGCTCAGTGGCAATAGCGCTCCTAGTCCTTCCCGGGCGTGTGGTTCTAAGCCTCCTCTGGCTCAGCGAGGCACCCCGAGGTGGGAGAGGTGGTCAGTGCCTTGTTTGTGCTGCCAGCGTTGGTCTGTTTTCCATCTGTGATTTTACTCAAAATTTTAAATAGTGGCTAAAAACACAGATGAAACTTACCATGGCAACCATCTCTGCGTGTGTGGCATGGTGATCTTGGGGCACTGGTGCTGCTGTGACAGAGGACACCTGGAGTCCTCTGGGAGGACTCCCCAGCCCTGGGAGCCCCACACCACTTTCTTGGACTCTGTGACTTTGCCTTTGGAGGGTTCAGCCTCGCATCCCGGGGGTCACCCGTGCAGGGCACTGCCCGCCAGTGGGAATCTTATGGCTCTGTTGGGCACACACCGTGACCTCTGAGGGCAGGTCCCCGGTGAGGATGGCAGGAATATCCCCCGTCCCAGGGTCCTCACACTTTTTACCCTGCAATGTGATGTCCATCCGTATCCATCCGGGTATTAATTCTTAAAGAAACTGACTTGTTATTGACCTCAGATAGTAAGAAGATGCAAACAGGAATTCTGAGTCCGCTTCACTCTTCCTGGCTTGACAGGGAGGCATCTTTCAGGGCAGGGATGCCAGGCAGACAGCCGTTTGTGTCCATGGGGCGCCCTGGAGTTGAGCAGTCTGCAACCCATGCAGCTGGACATGGTGGCCCTGCCCCTGCCTGGGTTGTTCTCAGTCTGCTTAAGAGACTGTGGCATAGGGGAAGACTGCTGTTTCTACCCGCCCCACTTTGGATCAGGGCTTGAAGGAGGCCATATTTGTCATTTATTTAAAATGGCATTTATATGTATGTGTGTATTGAATGGCACCTCATGTTCCCCAGACTGGCCTCAAAATTCTGCACTCAAGCAATCTCCCTGCCTCAGCCTCCTCAGTGCTGGGACAGCATGCATGTGCTACTGAGCTCAGCTCAGTCTCCAGGTGGTCATTTCAAAACCAGGGACCAAGTGCCCCAAAAGTAATCCTATCCCCCCGCGCCCTCCAAAAAACTCAGAGCACGTGAGGAAAAGCCAGTGTCGTCCCCACTTCCCGTATCCTAGTAAGTCGTTTTCTGTCATGTTCCGGCCCTGACCCAGTTTCTCTCATACTGTCCCGATTCCACCTAAGCCCTGGATGAGCAATACATTAAAAATAAAACAGTCCTGGATATTTTCGTGGTCTTGAGTGAAAAGAGTGTGCCACGGCGACCGGGACAGGGCCCTTTCTGCCTGCAGGACATCGCCTGCTTCTGGAAACTCGCTCCTTCTCCCACCTCACGTCCCTAGCGCACAGGGTCACTACTGCTGCGAAATACCTGGAGAAAAGCACCGTGGCTGGTGTCTGCTTTGGCCTCAGCTGGTAGAATTTCTTAGGCTTTGGGCTTAAACCCCCAGGGCTGGCCCGCCCCCCTCTCTCTGGATCGGGGGGGGGGAGCACTCCGAGCCCAGGGCTCACCCGCTCCCCTCTCTCTGGATCGGGGGGAGCACTCCGAGCCCAGGGCTCACCCGCTCCCCTCTCTCTGGATCGGGGGAGCACTCCGAGCCCAGGGCTCACCCGCCCCCCTCTCTCTGGATCGGTGGGAGCACTCCGAGCCCAGGGCTCACCCGCTCCCCTCTCTCTGGATCGGGGGGAGCACTCCGAGCCCAGGGCTCACCCGCTCCCCTCTCTCTGGATCGGGGGGGAGCACTCCGAGCCCAGGGCTCACCCGCTCCCCTCTCTCTGGATCGGGGGGAGCACTCCGAGCCCAGGGCTCACCTGCTCCCCTCTCTCTGGATCGGGGGAGCACTCCGAGCCCAGGGCTCACCCGGTCCCCTCT
>PVLA01016526.1:0-20431 GCA_004027455.1 Hydrochoerus hydrochaeris
GGGTCCTGCCCCAGGCTCAGTGGATCTCTTGGTTCCCTCCCCAGCCTGGGGCCTGTGAGAAGCAGTGAGTGAGGGGGCAGAAAGCAGCATCTGTCCCTGTTCAATAACGCTTTGAAGTCTGTAGAGGTCCAGATAGATTTGTGCTGCTTTGCTTTTTCGCTAGCCTGGCTCTAAGCTGTTTTTCCCAGTTCCTCCCACGCATGTAAATTTACAGTTCCTTCCTTTGGAAATAAACAAACTCAAGAAATTTAGTAAGCTATATAATGTCAGTGTATTGAAAACTAAAAATTGATATCAAAACAAAAATAGATATAAACTAAGAGTTATAGTATTCCTCAATTTGAAGTAAGTACCCCTGAAGTAAACAATTTTGAGAAACAATGTTCTTTGAGAATTTACAATTCCAGGTGTCAGTACTCACTACAAAGCCATAGCGAGACAGTGACATGCTGGAGCCAGCCTATTACCAGCTCATGAAAGGTAATTATTGAATTTTTACAAGTTTTAAAGTTTTGTTCTTATCATATTGGTTACCTGAAATTGTCTTTTGTGAGAGTATTTTGTAACAAAAATCAGCAAACCACAAATCAGGACCACACTACCCACCTAACCACCAGATGTCTGCCGTGCCTAGCAGGGCAGGACCATCTCAGGGAAGCTGCCCGTGCCGTAGCACCCCTACTCTTGTGCGGGGATGTTGCAGGCCCTGCTGGACATTTTTCTGGAACAGGAAGGCCTTCCACATCAGTTTTGAATTTCCGTCGAGTGGCCAACAATATCGACACCTACCCTTTGGACAGAAAGTAGGAGGTTTTGTTGAAGGGACAGTTGGTGGCTGTGTTACCCACACAGGTGCATCAGCACAACTATTGGCATCATGTCCCCTCCCCCCTGCAACGAAGACAAGGAGCTTTGCTTTTCCCTGTTTCCTTCAGGCTGTGACCTGAGTGATCATAATTTGTCCCGGATGTTGGGGATTCGAAGTTTAGTAGCCGGGTAGATATGCTGAACACCCTCCATGTACCCGCCCGCCCATCTGGCTTCTTTTAGTAGCAACTGTAAGGGAGACTGAGAAGAGGGCTCTGCTCGCTTAGAGGTGGAAGCTCCAACCTGTGACGCAGCAAAATTCCTCCAAGCTGAAAAGGTGGGCATAATTGTTTGCGGCTCAGTTATGGCTATCGGGGTGGCTGTCATTCCACTGTCTTTTTCCTGCTCAGGACTTCATTTTAAAATAGTGCCTGGAGCCAATCCCACTGAGGTCTCAAGAAGTTTACAATTATTAAAACACTGTCTAGCTGGGCCTGGTGGCACATGCCTGTAATCCCAGCACTTGGCAGGCTGAGATCCTGTCTTAAAAAGATAAAAAGGAAAAGGACCCTGTCTCATCCAGATCCACAGAAGGAATGTAAGTACTGGAATCAAGCATGCAACAAACAGTGTCTTATGCATCTGTGATTCTTTTGGATAAGTGTGTCCCACAGTTAGACGGCTGACATAATCAATATAGCGCTTCCTTGTTTTCTTCAGGGCAAGGGGTTTCCCTCAGGCCCGTTTATAACTGGCCTAGAGAATAAGGGGGCTTCAGTGCCCACTCTTTACACCTGATGAAGCCAGTATCAGTACACTCCGGTGGTGGCTACTGACCTGGACCAATGCACTTCTCCCCTAGTTGTGTGCACGCACAAGAGAAGTGTCCCCTCGCCCTCAGTCTCTTACCCCGTCCGTGTTCTGGCACCATGTGCCGCGACTCAATGGTTCTTGGGGTTAAGGACCTGCGAGAGGATGAGAAAAATTTAAAAAAGGCAAAGCTGGGGTCAGGGGGAGCCCTTATCCTCCTGATGGGAGGAAGGAACTGCTCAGCCACTGTAGCACCTTTATGTATATACTGGGAAAGATGATGTCAATTTCAGCCCCTCTGCCTAGCAACCCATTCCCTGGCAGGCCTGGGCCCCCTGCCTTCTTGGTGCTGGAACAACTTGTTTACATAGCTTGTTTTGATCTCTCTGTGTCTTCAGGGCTGGCCTTGCTTTAGCCCCCACACATGTGATCAACCTCCAGCTACAAGGGTTCCTTACGGGCAATGGGCCCTGGAAGAGATGATCTTGGGTGCAGTCACCATATAAAAGGCTAGAAGCTGGCTGGGGTGTGGCATAGCCCTGAGTTCAATGCCCAGCACGGGAGACAGGATAAAAGAAGAAGGTGTCAGTGACAGTAAATACCTCGCATTGTCACTCCCAGTGTATGCTCAAGTCTCAACGCACCTGAGAAGGAAGTACGGTACTAGGTGAGGATCAGAAATTAAACTAAAATCATCAACATCAAAAATGGCCAGGGTAGCCCTGCATAGTGGTGCACACCTGTCATCCCAGCACTCAAGAAGCTGAGGCAGGAGGGTGACTGAGCGTTCCAGGCCAGCCTGGGCTACATAGTTAGTTCAAGGCAGTTGAATCACCTGCCTCGGAAAAACGATCTTGTGGTAATAGACAAATTGGCATGAATCGTCTCAGGATCCTCCCCCTCACTTCAGACACACGTCTCCTGTCACTCATACCACCTTCTGCGGCAGCTCTGACCCCCTCTTCCCTGTGCATCTTTAGTTGCGCTCTCCTGGATGCCTCAGTGTCCTGCATGGATTCAAAATGTTTTCCTCAGGAAAGAGCCAGAAGTCACACAGTGCCAGATCCGGGGAACAAGGTGGAAGAGGACACAGCGCCCTGTTTTGTGAACTGCCTTTCTGCTGGATGGGGCTGGGCAGCTGATCACACCTTGCAAAGAATCTCACGAAAGAGGACCCCCACAACTGCTTCAGGAAGTAGCCAGGGTGGTGGGGCGAGTGTGTTTAAAGCAAGGGGATGGCTTGGAGGGGCACTCACTGCAATGTGACTGTGGCTGTGGTATAATTTTTAATCAAAACATTCACCATATATTTTGATCATCTCATGTGTACACATTTACACAAAATCACTTACACACATATGTGCATACAGACATACTTCAACATACATACACTGCCACACCATGTGCAAGGGACCTCATTCACACACACGTGTGCTGGGATCACGGCAGCTGAGGGTGACACCGTCTCCTCCACACTGCTACCTCTGCTCTGCTCTATGCAATGGAAGACACAGATTTGAGCAAAGACTCACCTTTCAGAGCTGGGGATGGTACGCATGCCTGTCATCCCAGCACTGGGAAGGCTGAGGCAGGAGGATCGTTACAAGTTCAAGGCCAGTCTGGGATACACAGCAAAACCCTGTCTCAAAAAACAAAACAAAACAAAACATCCCCCTTTATAATGATAATAATAATAACTGCATATAATCTCTCACCCCCATGAGAAATTTAAAAAATCATTTTGTTATATTTATATGAAAAATTATCATGACAAAAATTATCTTACAGGCAAAATACTTGGATTTATATGTGGTTATAAAATTCATAAAATGTTCATGTTAATTATAATCTTTAATAACACTCATGATAAATAGACAAATTTAGGCTATACATGCACACACACCTTTCGTTTTGGAGATAGGGTCTTACTATATAGTGCAGGCTGGTTTTGAATTCACTATATAGCCCAGGCTGGCCTCAAACTCACAGTGATCCTCCTGCCTCAGCCTTCCTAGTACTAGGATGGCAAGCATGTGCCACCATGCTTTGCCAGACATTTCCCATTTTAAAATAGTGACACATACTTTTTTTCAGTATTACTTAAGAAACACAAGTAATCTATTTTTTTAAGTGACACGGAACATGATTATCTTGAAAACCATATGTACAGTAAGATGTAGATACCATTCACCAGCAGAAACTCTTTTCATGTCTGAGGTAGCTTTCTGTTACTGTAACAAAATACTCGAGATCATCAGTTTGTTGCTCTGGGGCTGTGGGATTCAAAGCATGATGGCAAATCAAAACCTCTCAGTTAACAGTGGGAAAGCAGAGGATAGAGGCCAACCTTGATAGTGCCCCCTGTTGAGTACGTCTGTCAGCACTTGCACCTTCCAGTCTCACGTATACAGCAAGGACCTAACGTTCCAGATGCTTGTGTTTGGACTCTAACATTCACTCTAAAGAAATCGAAAGGGCTTGAGGTGACAGACATGCTAATTATCCTGCATCTGTCATGCCTGACATGTGCAGGAATGAGGATTTCATGTTATTCCTCATAAATATGGTCAAATAGGCATGAATCCAAAAACTCTCAAAAATTTAACTCATGTGGTTATGAATTGCAGTTTCTAGATCTTACCTAAGTGATCACCTGAAAGGCAACATTTAGAGCTGCTAGATGTAAGCATTTTCCTTTAAAATGGGTTGTTAATGTGGACAAAGTAGGCCATACACGTGACCTCAGATTAACAATATCAGTAAGAATTAAAGGGGAAAGGAAAACTAGAATAGGATGCCTCAGTTACTTTTTTTATTGCTGAGACAAAATACCCAACACCCACAAATTAAGGGAGGAAAGCTTGATTTGACACACAGTTTGTGGAGGTTTCAGTCCATAGTGCACTGGCTCCAAGGCAGGGAGGCATGGCAGAGGGGCATCGTGAAGGAGAAACAGCTCATCACAGAGCAGGAAGAAGGCAGCAAATTGGCTAAGAAGCAACATGCAATGACAGTGACCTTTCCATTCCTTATAGCCTATCCAAGCTACTCATCCTTAGGGCAAGAACGCTCACACCAGGTTGGGGCAGCCTTAATCCCAGCTTCACAGCCTTGATTCCAGAATCACACACCCTAGATCCAGCCACCTCTAAAAGCCACATCTGGGACTACATGAGGCTTTGGGGGGACATCTAGATGTAAGCCATAACAGAGGGAGGGGGAGGGGGAGGAAGAATATAAAAAGAAATAAGCTACATTATCTACACAGAACCATTCCCCAAGTTGATTATAAAGTGCATGTATAACAAATGTGCACTAATAAAAAATAAAATAACGGGCTGCTAGTCTGTATTACAAACAAATCAAAGATCAAGTGATCTTGGTCTTTGTCACTACATTTTCTTCTCCTCTTCCCCTTCTGTCTCCTCCTCCTCCTCTTCTTTGGCTGTTGTTTTCTGTTTTCTGAGATAGGGTCTCAGGCTGGCCTTAAACTCACTATGGAGCCCAGGCTGGTCTCAAAATTGTGGCAGTCCTCCTGGCTAAGTCTCCCAAGCCACCACCGTGCCTGGCTTGTTTTCCCTTCTTTACAATTTTAGGAAGTAATAAAAACATTTTGATGTATTTTATAGGAATTTTGATGGAATACATTTAATTTACTTACCCAGTGAAAATCTTTCTATGTTGAAAATTGCAAAATTATTACCATTTTCATCCATATCATCATCTTACATTTAAACATAGGTACTCCTGATTTTCTTTGTAAGCAATGGCCCTTTACAAGTATAAAATAACATTTTACTTAGATAAGAATAAGGTCAATTTACAACTACATAATGAGTCAAAATGACTAGGAGGATAGTGATATGTACTTGAATTATAAATTGATGATATTCATCTCTACAATAAATCATACTCATGTTCACTCAATATTTACTGACATACTTTCCCAGTAATCTGGTTTTATGTATTTGATTATTTATTTGGGGTTTGTTTGCGTTTTGAGACAGGATCTCACTATGTAGCTCAGGCTGGTCTTGGATTCTAGGCAATCCTCCCACCTCAGCCTCCTGAGTGCTGGGATGGTGCGTGTACCACCACACGCCTAGTTTTAAAGGGGAAAATATGTCTGCAATTTTAAATGCAGGTGGCTTTCACTGAAATTTCACTATGAGTTTCTGTCATCTTCACAAAAGAGCACCCCCCACCCTTTGCCAGAAGTGGACGTGTATCAGGCAAGGCTATGCAAGTCCAGGGACTGGGCGCCCAGGCAGGAGACAGAAAGCCTGCATGTGAATCCTGTGCAACCCAGGCCTCTGCTTACTGAGAATAACAAACACTTGCCTTCTGAGAGATGTCTGGGACAGGCATGGAGCTCAGCAGATGCTAAACACATTTAAATAACTGGATCACAGGCTGAGTGTGGTGACACTCAGAGGGTGAGGCCGGAGTATTACCATGAATTTGAGGCCAGCCTGGAATACACAATGGCACCTTGTGTCAAAACAAAACAAAAGTGCAACATGGGTAAATGTAAAAGACATTTCGAGAGCAGAGGCTTGGGGTCTGGCCACAGGCACTGCTGAGTCCTTGTCCCTGGTACAGGACCAAGTGGTTGAATGAAATTAAGTGATCCTTCCTCAAACATCAGGAACCTTATTTCCAAATGAAAATAATTCTATTTTGTTCCCTAATTGTAAATGGTAAGGTATGATCATAATAAACTTTCAGAGAATCAAGTGAGGTATTTAGAATGAATCAAAAAACCACAATGAAATCTGATTACTCAGAGAAAATCACTGTGATATTTTGGTTTCTTTCTCCCCAGCCAATCTCAATAGGTAGGTAGGTAGGTAGGTAGGTAGGTAGGTAGGTAGGTAGATAGATAGATAGATGGATGAAATGATGGATGGATGGATGGATGGATGGATGGATGGATGGATGGTTGGATGGATGCATGCACACATTGATGGGATGTATGGATAGATAAATGATATATGGATAGATGGATGGATGGATAGATAGGTAGCTAGATGGTTCCATCCATGGTAGAAAGAACAATGGATGGATGGATGGATGGATAGATGGACAGATACATTGATAGGATATATGGACAGATAAAGGATGGATGGATGGATAGATAAGTAGGTAGATAGAGGGAACAAGCAATGGGCAGATGATTGATAGACTGATGGAAAAACGGATAGATGGATGGATGCATCCATTGATGGAATGTATGGATAAATGATAGATGGATAGGTGGATGGATGGATGGATGGATGGGTAGATAGATTGAACAATAGGTGGATGGGTGGATGATAAAAAGATAGGTCAAGATAGATTTCATGCACTGCAGGCATGAGCTCTCATTGCCATGAATACCCTTGTAATTAAATCCTTGCCCACATCCTGAGCTATTTCCAAGGAAAAATTACCTGACCAGAGCAGTCACACAGCCAAAGCTCGAGCTACCCACAGGAAGCCTGAGCCATTCCTATCAGGAACCCAGCCAAGAGTCCCGGTCTTCAATCTTAAGAATGTGGTGAGAAAAATAAAAAAAAAAAAACAGAGACAAGTATAGCATTCCATCAATGGCTGGGAAGTCAATGTCTCTGGATCGGCCTCTGCACTCCCAAAGCAGCCGCTGTTTATTTGGGGTAGCGAAGGATTTCAGTTCATCTGAACACTCCAACTCCAGGGGGCATACATAATCTTACATTTGGAAATCCCTTGACTTGGAGTAGAATCCTGAGATGACTGAAGAAAGGGTAAATGTTCCCATGCTTAGAAGAGTCAATGGCAAAGCCCAGATGGGTGGTACCAACAATCCCAGGCCTTCCTTTCATCCCACAGGGAAATACACAACACCCGTCACTGTGAATTTGTGGTGCCCAACGATTCTGTCCCCGAGCCTATCCTGCCAGCCAGCTCACACCTCCCTGTCTACATCAAGCAGCGCCGTGCTTCTTGCTGGCTCCCTCCATCCACGCCAGGCTGTGGTCAGGCTGGACCCCAGCCTCAGCAGCCCCGGCTGCATGGCCACCATCTCAGCGGCTTCAACAGAGGGTGCCTCCTAGGGTGGGCAGGAAGCGCAACCCATTAGTGGGTGGAGAACCGAGCCCAGTAGCTGGGCATCATGCGTCCAGTGAAAGTACAAAAAGGAAAACAAGACTGTGTCCACATGAAGAAGGACAGTTGATGAGAGCCGCTCAGGCTTAGCATTTCCTAAGGTTGAAGTGCCCTTGCACTTTCCCATCCTTCATTCACGAAAAGCCTAGGAGGTATCTTCTAGGCCCAGAAAACCTCAGCAAGCAAGACAAGCCCGGGCTGGCTGTCATGGAGCTCATGTCCTAGTGCTGGAGAGGACATGAAATACAGCCAATGTGGGGGCACACTGCTGTAGTCCTAGCTACTAGAGGCTGAGGCAGGAGGATTGCTGTAAGTTACAGCCTGGGCTACAGAGGGAGACTTTATGTCACAGAAAACAAAGCAGAAAGGAGTGAAGGGAGGGAGGCAAGAGCCCTGCACAAGAGCAGGAAGTCGGTGCAGAACTGTGTGCTGGGAGGCCAGGATGTGGCTGTAGGCTGCCAAGGCAACTGGGCAGGGAAGGGCAGGGGAAGGGAAGTGGGGTGCTGTTGCCCTCCTCCCAGAGAGAACTCCCAGAGGCCCCTGGGAGTTGCTTGGCCCACATGGCAGGAAGCACGGGTTTGGAGGGAAGACCCAGACTTTGGCTGTCATGCTCAAGCTCTGTAACCCAAACTATGGGCCAAGTTGGAGCCCAAAATCTTCATTTTGAAAACACTCCATGGAATTCTGGTGCAGGTGGTCCAAGGGACCATTTGTTGTAAAAAGTATGTTTTGGAATTGTTTGTTTATTTGTTTTATTTTTGAGACAGGGTTTCAGTTCAGGCTGGCCTCAAACTCTCTGTGTAGCCCAGGCTGGCCTTGAACTCACTGCTATCCTCCTGCTTCAGCCTCCTGAGTACTGAGATGACAGGCAAGAGCCACCACATCCCAGTTAACCAACTTCATTTTATCCTTTCTAGAAACCAGCTTCTCCATTTGTTTTTCAACTGGTTTCCACTGCAGTCATTTCTTATTTTGTCTTTATCAATTTCTGGCTATTTCCTTTAGATTCTGTGTTACTGTGGTTTCTGTCTCACTTCCTGACTTCAGGGCTTCCTCTCCCGACTTTTCATTCTTTCCTATTTATTTACCAGCCCCCATTTGGCTTCCAGGAGAGTTGCCGGGCTCAGTGTGCTTCACAGAAATCCCCTCCCGCTGAAATGAGCCAGAGGACCAAAGGGGAGAAGGAGACTTCTTCCTGGTGAGGGACTATGTCAGGCACAACCCAGCTGAGGCAAAGCCAAAGAGAATTCTGGGATGATCTCAGGAAAGAGTGACAAAAACATGTAAGTGCTTTATAAAGGGTCACAGGATTTATCCCCAGCTCCGTTCCTGCAGGTTGGCTTGTTCATCCCTCTGCTCATCTCTTCCAGCTTAGGAGTAGTGACAGACGAGCGATCACCGAGTCAGGGTGGAAAATGGTCCTGGCTCCCTGCCATCCCCCTGCCCTGTATTTTTCCTGCGGGACCCTGTCTAGTACAGCCATTGGCACTGGAAAAGGCTGTCACTCCCCACAAAGTACCTGTCTCTACAAGCTTGCTGTGAGCTCCTTGCCTGGGACACTTGTGCTTTGGAAAATGGTTAACTGTACACTGTCAAATGAATAACTGAAAAAAATTATACCTCATATTAAAAAGAAAACTCGAAGGACATACAAACCAGGCATGGTGGCTCATGTTTATAATCTCAGCATATGGGAGGCTGAGGTACAATGATCAATGCAAGTTTGAGGCCAGCCTGGGCTGCACTTAGCGGGACCTCGTCTTAAAAGAAAAACAAGCTGGGTGTGGGGAACACATGTCTGAAGTCCCAGCACTCAGAAGGCTGAGGAAGAAGGATTACTGTGAGTTCAAGACCACCCTGGACTACCTAATGAGTTCAAGATCAGCCTGAACTACAAAGTGAGAATCCGTTTCAAAAATATATGTAAAATTCCACCTCCCACCCTCATCCATTAAAGAAACCATACTTTAAACTAACACTCACTGGAAAGAATGCCTTTGAACTAGTTATCTCACACACCATGCCAAAAAACCAATCCTGTCCACAAAAGCAGAAAGTCTCCATCTATTAAAAACCACCATAAAAAGAAAACAGAAAATGAGAATCAAAACAATTAGCTGAAACTGCCCCCAATAAACCAATGATTAAAAAAACAAAAACAAACAGAAAACACCAAAGCTGTAATGCAAGTCTCTAAATTGAACTGTAGTCACAAATCAGTATTTAGATACATTAAAAAAAAACTTGAACCAGATATTTAAAAGTAAAAAACTGAAATGGAAAACAAAGAAAAATAGGAAGCTGGTGCACACCTCTAATCCCAGCACTCAGGTAGCTGAGGCAGGAGGATAACAGTGAGTTTGAAACCACCCTGACCTACACAGTGAGTTCAAGACCTGGCTGCACCTCAGAGCAAGACCCTGTCTGAAAAAAAAAAAAACAGGGACCAGGGATATAGCTCAGTGACACGACGCCTGCTCAGCAAGTGTGAAGTCATGAGTTCAATTCCAATACCACAAAAAAAGGAAGCTGTACATGGTGGTGCATGCCTGCAATCCTACCACTTGGGAGGCTGAGGCAGGAGAATCGCTGTGACTTCAAGGCCAGCCTGGGATCTGTAGTGAGTTCAAAGCTAGCTTGGACTACATAGCAAGACCCTGTCTCAAAAAACCATAACACAAAATAAACAAGCAAAAGCAAGAAGATATGAAATAAGAATTGGCTAAATATAAGAAATAAAGTAGAGAAAGACAAAATCATCTTATATGTAAGACTAAATTATAAAGTGTCCATAAAAGGCACCAGCAGTAAGATGTAATTGAAGCGAAAAAAAGCAGAGAAAAAGGTAATGACAAGGCAAGCTTTGTCAGAAACAGACAAAGAATTCCAAAGGCCAGTCCCACTTCTAAGTAGATTTGAAGTTATCACAACACTTAAATGAATAAAATGCAAAACAAACTGAAAAATCAACAAGTCTTTCAGAATTGAGGTCACTGGGCAAGTCACTGGCCCCAAACTGGAAGGATAACAGGTGGATACAGAAAAACCCAACATGGGCTTGCGCCAGAATTACTGTCAGAGTAGGAAAACTGACATTGCTCAGTAGTGTCTTGTGGCAAGTCTGAGAGTTTCAAACTCCAGAGAGAAGGCAGTCACACCTGTCAGTGTGACCTCCAAGAACTCTACCAAGTCCTCTCAGGGAAAACTCAAAGAAAACTTCCTTTGGGCTTCAGGCAGGGGCAGAAGAGAGTGCCAGTCTGATCAGCTAGAACATTCTCTTTCTGACAAGGCCTGTCTTCGCCATTTTGAACATCCAGAACATTCTGTTCCTGGCAAAGCTTGCCTCCACCATTTAAAAATCACCCTACTGCCTTTTATCAGCTTTCCATAAAAATTTCACTTACAAGACAGAGAAAAAAAAACAGTTTCAAAATGCAAAACAAGCTTTAGATATAGCAAGGATGTTCAAATTACCAGACCAGAAATGGAAAGCAATTATAATTATTATACTAAGAGCACAGGGGAACATGAAGTCCTTTCGAGGGTTCATTGGGAGAATGGATATGACAGGGGAAATGAAAGTATTGCAAAAGGATTGGAAAGATGAAGACAACTGAAGACCAAATGTATGTATGATGAGAGTCCTTAAAGAGGTTCAACAAAACAATGGAATCCAGTTAATATGGAGGAAAGCCAGGTACAGTGGTATAGACCTGTCATCCCAGCACTCTGAGAGGCTGAGGCAAGAAAAGCACAAGTTCAAGTCTAGCCTGGACAACTTAGAAACTTAGCAAGACCCTGTCTTGAAATAAAGAGTTGAGGATGGGAAAACAAGCAGCCAGCTCACTGCTCTGGTAGGCCCCTGTGGCCTGGCAAGCCTCGGCCACCCCAGGGCGAGAACCATCAGCATTTCCTGAGATCCCCGTCATGTTGGAACTTGGGGTGCTGGGAAAACAAGCAGTCCGCTCACCACTCTGGTAAGCACCTGTGCCTGGCAAGCCGCAGCCACCCCAGGGCGAGAACCATAGGCGTTTCCTGAGATCCATGCCATGTTGGATCTTGGGCTGCTGGGAAGATAAGCAGCCGGCTCACTGCTCTGGTAAGCAGCTGTGAGCCTACCAGTGCACGGGCTAAGAATCAGACATCCATCCCATCCCCACCCCCGGTGAGCAAGTAGGAGCCAGAGATCTCAGCATCTCTTGTGAGTTTGACTATATGCAATATAGTAAATAAGGGGGAATCCCTTCTGCCATCTCTTTGAAGGCAAATATTTTTATCACTGTTTTGCTCTGTTCTGATTAATGGTATTGCTCTATTCAATATTCTGTTTTTATAAGTTCAGTATTTCCTTCAATTTTGCTGTACCTGATTGAAGGAACAACTATTGTAAAGAAAATGAGATATACTATTGCACACATTGCTGTTATCCCGATAACCTGCTGTGAAGTTCTGCACCAATTTCACTACACTGTCCAAAAAAAGGAAGGAAGGAAGGAAGGAAGGAAGGGAGCAAGGAAGGAAGGAAGGAAGGAAGGAAGGAAGGAGAGAAAGAAAGAAAGAAAGAAAGAAAGAAAGAAAGAAAGAAAGAAAGAAAGAAAGAAAGAAAGAAAGAAAAGAAAGGGCCAGGGATGTAGCTCAGTGCCAGTGTTATGGGTTCCATCACCAAAGTAGTAACAATCACATGAAATCAACACTCTAATTAGTCAAGTTTTCAGAGCTGAAGGCACGTCTCCAGCTCCACACTGGGGCGAGTCTATACAGCTCGTGACTCTGCTAACGAACTGTTGAACTAGTACATTGCGATAAGTGTCACCAGTGTGGGAAAGCATAAGCAGAATGCATATCCACCAGATTCATGAGGAAAAAATTTCCAGGTGTACGTCACCTGGAACATTCCTTTCTCCCTGGAAGAAAGGATAAGAGACACTGGGGACCTAGAGTGGCTCTGTGGCCCTTCTAGACTGACACTCTATGCTCCCTTGCCTGAGAGGAGGACACTCACCTCTAGGGAAGTGTCAGGGACCCTCTGCTGCATTCATGTGACAGAGAGCCTTATTCTTGTGATCTCTTTATTTTATCTAATTGATTTTGTTTATTTATTTATTTATTTATTTATTTTGGTACTGGGGATCCAACTCAGGACCTCGCACTTGCCAGGCAGGTCTTTACGGTGCTGAACTAAATCCCTGGCCTGGGATCTTTATTTATACACCCTGTTAACAACATTTCCTAGGGCAACTGCTTCAACCAATAAAAATGAAATGAGAACTTAAGAAACAAGATGGTAGCAACACGCACGAAAAAGCAACGAGCAATGTTATTACATATTTGGACTTAAGCATACTTACTGATAATGTAATGAAGCTTAAGGTTCTTAATAAGAAAGAATTTTTACAGACTCACTTCTGGTATCTGAGCAAATAGGAGCTCCATCAGTGGCTTCCAAGCTAGTCATGGTGCCACATACTTGTCATCCTGGCACTTGGGAGACTGAGGCAGGAGGATCACTGTGAGTTCAAGGCCAGCCTATACTACACAGTGACTTTAAGGCCAGCCTGAACTACACAGTGAGACCCTGTCTCAACAAACAAGAAGAAGGAGGAGGAAGAGAAGGATGAGGAGGTACACTTGTGTTATGGTGGTTTGTGTCTGGTATTTGGCACCAGAGGAGTAGGATCATTGCTGTGACTGTACCTGAACATGTGGTTCAAGAGCCTGTGGGAATTGCTTGTTGGAAGAGTTTGGAAAGGTTCAGAGATGTCACCTAAAAGAGTATAGCTGGAACACCTTAGGCTGGTCTGTATGTGATATTCTGGTCAGAACTCCGAAGACTAGAAATCTGATACAAATCCTGCCAGTAAAGACCAGGCTCAGGAGGTTTCTGCTGGGAAGAAGGACTACATTGGGTGCTGGTTTCTAGATGATGTGTGTTATGGTGTGGCAGAAAGTTTATCTTCATTTTGCTTGTGTTCAGAGACTTTGCCTGAGACTGAGACTAACTAATGGCAGTGGACTAATCTGGAAAATTTTTTTTTCAAGGCAGTCAAATGTTGAGGCAGCGGCATGGCTGCTATTGAGGACTTTCAGCCAGATTTATTTAACAAGAGCAAACAGCCCAACAAGATGTTTTAAAATGTTGTGTTTGACCAGAAAGGAAGCTCCAGCAAAAGTTAGAGCTAAGGAAATCTTGATTGCAAGAAGGAACAGGATACTATAAAAGATGGCCTGAGGGCATCACAAGAAGCAGCAAGCCTCTGCCTTTTGCAGCCTCCAAATTGCAAAAGTGAAACATTTTGCTTTGAGGCAAAAACCACAGAGTACCATGTTCCAGAATGGCAGTAGCATAGAGAATCTGTTCCTCAGAATCAGGTTCAGTGATCCAGGCAGTGGACCTCTACAGCCAAGAGAGAAGAAAGCCTGGCTACTTCTCCAACTTGCAGCAGACCTTGGCACCATCCATGTAGCACTGGTTTTAGATGCATGCAGAATGCATGAGTTATGGGATTAAAAAGGCTTCCACCCTGATTTCAGAAGGCCTGTGCAGCCAGGCAGTGTGCCCCTAAGAGGGGAGTGTGTGAAGCTGTGAGGGTGAAGTCAAAGGTGCAGTGGAGAACCCAGAAGATTGGAAAATCCAGAAACATGGATCATCTAAGGAAAGCTGCAAGGAGGGAGCATAGCAGGCCTAAGAGAGAAGTCATAGGAGCTATAACCACAGGAAGTACCATAGGGATGTACCACTCAAGCCCTTTGGAGCTCACAACTTGCCAAGATTGCTTTGTATATTTCATAGGGAATTTCAGGACTTAGTATTTACCCTGCTGGATTTTGGACTTGCTCTGCTTCCAATCCTTTGTATTCCCCTGTTCATACCTTTTGGAATGGCAATGTATATTTGGGGCCATTATATGTTGGAAGTGTTTAACTTTGTTTTCATTTGTACAGGGATTCACAGCTAAGAATTTGCCTTAGATCTCAGTGGAGACTGGGGACTTGGACTTTTCAGCAAGGCTGAAACTGTTAGGACTTTGGAAACTCTTAGAAATGGACTAAATGCCTTTTGAATAAAAAGACATGCATGAGTCTTTGGGGGACCAGAGGTAGAATGTTATGGTTTGTGTCTGAATGCCCCCCTCACCAAAGCCTCATGCAATCATGGAGGGTTGCTTTTCAGAGGTGGCTAAATCTAAAGTTTGTGGTTGATTCATGGTCCAAAGCTGGAATTATGACTGTGACTGCTATACCCACCTTAGGGTGGGTAGCTTACATACAGTATAAAGGACAGAAAGAGTCTTTTCTCTGTATTCCTCCCTTTGTGCTCTTGTTGCGTTTGCTGTCTTCCACTGCCATAAAGAGTTTTTCCTCAGTCATGCCACCCTGCCTCAGAGCCAGTTGATTATGGAATGAAATCTCCAGAAACTGGGAGCTAAATAAACTTTTACTCCTTTAACTTTGGGTGTTGTGTATTTTGTGTCAGCAATGAAAAAAATTGACCAAGACAACTTGGTATGTGCATCATAATTTGAGGAGGGAAAAACTATTATTATTATCATTAACACATATTAGTTGTACAAATTAGTTGGGATTCACTGTGGCATTTCCATACATGTGAACACTGTGAATTGATGATGTCAAACCAGGTTTCTTCTATATGCCACTCTATCCTACCCAGAACCCTTCCTGGTCCTCTTCTACTTTCACATCGACCTTTTCCACTTTTTATTTTTTTGGGGTTTTTGTTTTGTTTTTTGTTTTTAGTTTCTGCACATGAGAGAGAATGCTTATAGTCATTCCAAGTTTCTGTTTCTGGCTTATTTTGCTTACCACGGTGTCCCCCCATTGTATTCACTTTGATGCAAATGGTAGTGCCTCATTTTTCTTCGTGGCTGCATAATGTTCCATTGTGAATGTATGCAATCTTTTCTTTGTCCATTCATCTGTTGATGGGCTGAGGCCATAATATGGTTCTTGTGGACAGCACCACAGTAAACATGGGCACACAAGCATCTGTTCTAGAGGCTGACTTCATTTCCTTTGGATATATACCCAGAGTGGGACAGCTGGATCACACAGTCACTGCATCTGTAGTATTCTGATGGACCTCTACACTAGTTTCATAAAGGCTATACTGATTACCCTTCACACCAGCTGTGTATAAGGGTTCCTTTTCCTCCATAGTCTTGTCTGCACTTGCTTTTTTGTTCTGTTTAAATCAGAACAGAAGAGAATGGCTTTAAAATAAACATTCTAAATGGGGTGAGATGGGAATACATTATAATTCACATTTGCATTTCTCTGATGGCTAATTGTATTGGGAATTCTTTTGCATTATTGGCAATTTGCATTTTTGATAAACACATATTCAGATCATTGGCCATTTTTAATTTGATTACATTTGTTAAGTAGGTTTTTTTTTTTAGTTCTTTATATAGTCTGGATATTGACACTCTGCCAGATGAAGAGTTGGTGAAGACTTTCACCCATTTCCTAGGTTGTCTTTTCATTCTAGAGATTGAGTTTTACTTAGCATAACTTTTGATATTGTTATATTAATCAGCTTTACCCCACCATCACTGAGATACAACCCCAACATACACAAGTGAAAGGAAAGAGTGGTGTCATTTTGTTCATGATTTCAGAGGACTCAGTCCATGGTTGGCTGACGCCTTGGCAGGAATATCATGATAGAAGGGCTTGGTGGAAGAATGCTGTTCACCTCTTGATGTCAGGAAAGCAGAGCAAGGGAACAGCATGGGAGAGAAAGTGGCAAAGGAGCAGGGACAGTCCCCGAAGTTACACCTCCACAACCTGCCCAAACACACCCCCAGAAGTGGCCTTTAATAATCCCCTAAGTAACTCACAAGTCAATCAAGTGGAAAGTCCAGCTAAATTGTCACAGAAGCAGTGCTGTTTATTTTGTATCCTGTTACATTACTGTATTTATCAATTCCAGCAGTCTTTTGTTCAAGAATTTATGCTTTTGTACATATAGAATCATACTATCTGCAAAAAATGGATAATTTGACTTCCTCCTTTTTCTATGTGCATGCTTATTATTTCTTTCTGTTGTCCAATTGTTCTTAAAATTTCTACCATGATATTGAATAAGTGCAATGAGAAGATATTCTTTTTTTTTGAGACAGGGTCTCCATATGTAGTTCAGGTTGGCCTTGAACCCAGTATATAGCCCAAGTTGGCAATCCCAGCTGAGCCCAACCTCATGGTGATCCTCCCGCCTCAGTCTCCCAAATTCTGGGATTACAGGCATGCACCACCATACCCAGCTGAAAGGACACTTTTGTCTCTCCTGATTTTAAAGAAAATGATTTCAGCATTTACCTATTGAATAAATGCTCAATATGAGTGTGTCATATATCGCCTTTTGTATGTTGCAGTATAATCCTTCTACTGTATAACTGATTTATTCAGGGCTTCTATCCCGAGGCAACGTTGAATTTTATCAAAGGCTTCTTCTACATCTATTGGAATGATCATGAGATTTTATCCTTCACTGTACTTACATGATTTATTATTGATTTGCACCAGTTGACCAACTTCTGCATCTGTGTAATGAAACCAACTTGATCATGGTATATGGTCATTTTTCCTCCCTTCCTTCCCTCCCTTAATCCCCAGTTGTTGTGAACTCACTAGATATGGGTGAAAGGGTAATACTGGCCTCAGTGAATGAATTTGGAAGTATTCCCACCACTTTGACTCCTTGGAATAGCTTGATAGCATTACTGTTACCTTTTTCTTTAAAAAGCTGATAAAATTCAGCCCCTGAGTTATCTACTTTGTGAGAAGATTATTACTGCTTTGGTTTTTACTACTGCTTAAATTTTAGCCCTTCCTATTGATGTGTTTAGGTCTTTTATCTCCTCTTGTTTCTTTTGGCAGTTCATGTTGTCTTACTTTTTCTCATTGCAGACAAAATACTCAACATCCGAAGTTAAAGGAGGAAAGCTTTATTTAGGTTTACAGTCTGTAGAGGTTTAATTCCATAATCAGCTGGCTCCAAGGCAGGGTGGCATGGCAGAGCGGCATTGCAGATGGCAAACAGCTTGTGGCAGGCAGAAGGCAGAAAAAGCATGCAAGCAGCAAGCAGCATGTGCCCAGTGGCAGTAGCAGCTTCTTTCCATTTCTTTATATTCTATCTAGGCTATCTAGCATTGGGGCAGAACTATGCCAAACCAACCGATGAACTAATTTAACACACCCTCCAACCCGGCATCACACATTCTACAGGCAGCCACCTCTGAAAAAGCCTCACCTATGAGTGCATGAGCCTTGGGAGGGGGACATCTAGACAACAAGCCATAACAGCATGTGTATCCAGAAATTTATCCATTTCTTCTAGGCTTTCCAATTTGTCACACGTAGTTTTTCAAAATGGTTATTAATAATCCTTCCAACTTTTGTGGCGTCAGTTGAAATGTCTCCTTTTTCATCTCTAATTCTACTTGTGACTTTTGTATATATTTTTCCTGGTTATTCTAGGTAAAAGTTTGTCAATTGTTTTTACCTTTTTGAAGGACCAACTTTGTTTCCATTGGTCTTTTGTATTATTCCTTTAGACTATTTAATTCATTTGTGCTGGCATCTTTATATCTCTCTGTGTACCAATTTGGGGTTTGTTCTCGATTTTCTAAGACCTTGAGATGCATCACGTTGCTTGAGACCTTTATGTATACACTCTTCACTATAAAATTCCCTTTTAGTACTACTTTGGCTGTATCCCACAAGCTTTTGGTATGCAGTGTTTCCATCTTCATTCATTTCAGAGAATCCTTAAATTTCCCTCCTGACTTCCTAAGTGACCCATTATTCATACAAACGTATGCTATCCAGTCTTTGTGTGTTTGCATAATTTCTTTAAAAAATTTTGAGACAGGTTCTCACTTCGCAGTTTAGATTGGCCTTGAACTCACTATGTAGCACAGGCTGCCTTCAATGCGTAATGATCCACCTGCCTCAGCCTCCTGAATGCTGGGATTATAGGTGTGTGCCACCACAGTGGGCCTGAAATTCTTGATGTTGGTTTCTATTTTCATTACATAGCGATCAGCAGAGACACAGAATACAACTTCACTTTTTTTCCAGTTTGTTAAGACTTTTTTGTGACCTAACATAGTCTTTTTTAAAGGGCTATCAATGGTATATACATTGCATATTGTTACCTAGAGTACAAGACTGCATTTAATTAATCTGCGTTTAATCTTCCAAACAACACTAGCACAAACCTTTCTCCTTAATGAGCTCAGAGCATATAATCTTTTCCAGAGAAAGTTCCACATGCTAATGAAAAGAATGTGTTTCTATAGCTGTTTTGATGACAAGATCTGTGAAGGTCTCCCAAGTCTGTTTGACCAATTGTGTGGCTGAACTCTGGTATTTTTGGGGGGGATTTTGATGATCTACCCAGGGGTATGGGAATCCCCCACTACCATTGTATTGGAATGTGTCTCTCCTGTTATGTAGAATAGTGTTTGTTTTCTAAAACCAGGTGCACATTATTGAGTGTATAAAAGTTTATAATTGCTACATCTTCTGGAATTAATCCTTTGATCATTATACAATGACCTTCTTTCTTCTTCCTGTTTTTCCCTTAAAGTCTACTTTGTCAAATATAACCATAGCTACTCCTGTATGCTTTTAGATCCCACTTGATTGCGATTTCATTTCCCATCTTTCCATTGTCAGTCTGTGTGAGTTTATAGGTGAGGAAAGTTTCTTGTAGAAAACATATTGTTAGGACTTCTTTTGAAATCCCTGAGCAACTATGGATCTTTTAGCTAGAGAATTAAGACCATTTGTCTTTAGAGTTAATTCTACAAAATATGGACACAGAGCTGTAATTTTGCTGATTTTTTTCTACTTTATATGAATGTTCTTTGCTCATTTATCCCATTGTTATTCATCTTTGAGGTTTGGTAGTTTACTTTGTTGATAATTTTTATTTTTTCTGTTTCACATTTGTGTACCTACTCTTCTAATGTGATTCATACTTTCACATGCTATTTGATGGCAGTTATTTTCCACTTCTTGGTATAGGACTCTCTTAAGTATCATTTGTAAAGCTAGTCTGATGATCACGTACATCCTTAGCTTTTGTTCATCTTGGAAGGATTTTATTTCTCCTTCAACTCTGAGGGATAACCTTGCTGGGCATAGTAATCTTGGTTAATTGTTACTTGTTTCAAAACATAAAATACGTGATTCCATTCTCTTGGTCTGTAGGATCTTTGCAGTAAATATGCTCCTATTCCATTGTGGTTGCCTTAAATGGGACATGGCACCATTCTCTTATACATTTAAAATTCTTTCTTTACCTTGTACTTTCGACAGTTTGCCTACAATACGGCACGGTGAAGACCTTTTCGGGGGCATGTCCTTGTGCAGTTCTGTAGGCCTCCTGTACCTACCTGGATGTTCTCATCTTTCCAAGACTGGGAAGTTTTCCACTATTACCTCCCCGAACAGGCTTCCTATGCCCCTAACCTTTTTTTCCCTCTTGAGGTACACCGTTGCTGTGGATATTTCATCTTTTCCTGGTCCTCCAAGGATGTCTTGTCTCTTCCCTTGTTTTTATCTGAATGTGGTATTTTGAAATACCTTCTGCTTGATCCTCGTCTGTCGTTGAGAATGTCACCTGAATTTTTTATTGCACTGACTGAGCCCTCCTTTCCAA
>PVLA01016527.1:0-20432 GCA_004027455.1 Hydrochoerus hydrochaeris
CCCCAAGATGCTGGACGGCTTCCTCCTGCAGCGCAAGCGCATCTCCTTTGTGGGGTGCATGACTCAGCTCTACTTCTTCAGCTCCCTGGTGTGCACCGAGTGTGTGCTCCTGGCCTCCATGGCCTATGACCGCTACGTGGCCATCTGCCACCCGCTGCGCTACCAAGTCATCATGACCACGGGGCTGTGCGGGCAGCTCATGGTCTTCTCCTTTGCCAGTGGCTTCACCGTCTCTGTGATCAAGGTCTACTTCATCTCCAGCGCCACATTCTGTGGCTCCCATGTCTTGAACCACTTCTTCTGTGACATCTCCCCCATCCTCAAGCTGGCCTGCACAGACTTCTCCATCGCAGAGCAGGTGGACTTCATCCTGGCCTTCCTCATCCTGGTGTTCCCGCTGCTGGCCACCGTTCTCTCCTATGGACACATTGGCCTGGCTGTGCTCCGCATCCCCTCGGCCACAGGGCGCTGGAGAGCCTTCTCCACCTGCGCCTTCCACCTCACCGTGGTCTCCATCTTCTACACGGCTTTGCTTTTCATGTACGTCCGGCCCCAGGCCATTGATACTCGGAGCTCCAACAAGCTCATTTCTGTTCTATACACCATCCTCACACCCATCTTGAACCCTTTGATCTACTGCCTGAGGAATAAAGAATTTAAAGGCACCTTGAGAAAGGCTCTGGGCATGGGTCAAGCTCCGCAGTAGGTGCACCTACCTTCTGCTCTTCTGGAACAACACTGGAGACTGCAGCCTCTCTGGGGAGATTGCTTTACTTCCTCTATGAAGTTCCTTGGATTGTGATAGTGCTGCATTTATTTGAAAAATTACTTCCACATTTCTTGCTCTGCTTCAGCTCCTGGAGGTCAATACCATAGGTGTGATTTGTGTTATGAATCCATGATTTTCTTTATTTTGTATCCAAGCTAAGCGGGACTTGGCAAACTGTAATAAAATTTCCTCACCTTTAAAATGACCACACAGTTTTGGAAGACAGCAAAACATGTTAGGTCATGTGACTGTTACAGTCCTCAGTACCTTTCACTGCCTTTAAGTGCTGGAATATTGATCCATGTGGCAAAATAAGCACCAAGAGTCTCCAAAGCAAAGTGCATCTGGGAAGTGTAAGGGCACATAAACCTTGTTTTCAAACACTCCAGGCGTTCTCCCTGGCAGTTCTCAGGGACCCTCTGTCTTTCCCTCTCTCATAGCTGGTCAGCTGTGGAGAGTGTTTTATCACTGAGTGGATCTTGGCTGGCCTTGAAGGCACAAAGCCGCCCAGGCAGGTGGGGACCATGTCTTTCCTATTCCTTATTGGACCTTTGAAGCCAGCACAGTGCCTAGTGACCCAAGACCAACTGGAAGACAAGTTTTAAGTATGACAACTGGTGATATGCAGAGTGGAATTATGCACAGGAGCGTAATTCTCTTGCTGGGGCAAGAGGAGAGAAAGTATGGCACCCAGATAAGGTGACATTTATATGTTAAAACAGGAATGAGTTAGTCCGCTAAAAGCAATTGCAGCAATAACAGAACCCAGAGGTGGGAAGCTGTGCAAAACAGTGAAGACCCCAGATGTGCTGGCATGGCTGAAGCCTGATGTACACAGAGAGATGAGAGTTCAGGGCAGCCAGAGTGCAGGACCCAGAGCTAGAGTGGCAGACAGGGTCACAGCCCCAAACATTCGCAGGGTTGGCAGGCAGAAGGACTTTGTCCAGTGTTAACAGAAGAGGGCTGAGGGTGTTAGGAGTCCTGCCTTAGACAACCAACCCATCTGGCAGCTGTGTGAGACATGAGTAGAGGACATGATGGGTGATGGGAGGACTGGGGAGGAGGACATTGGTTGTCCAGGTGAGGGATGAGCACTGTCTGAGTTGAGTGGTAGGCACAGGAGTTGGATGGAGCGGCCAAGAACTCTCTGGGTGTTCAAGTAGGGGGAGAGAAGGAAAGGGTTGAGGAGTGCTTCCAGATTTACAGCCAGGGACCAAATTGATGGCAGAGCTACTCAGGGATGTGGGGAGGAGCAAATGTCCACCAAAGGGAGCCAGTGAGTTTGACTTGGGTCACACTGACTTGGAGATCCTCTGGGAGTCTGAACAGGTTGAGTCCACTTTGATGGTGGGCAGGGGCTTAGTCCCTGTGAGATGGAAGGGAGGCAGTTCAGGTCAAGAAGAGTTAGAAAGAGGCCATGGAGAAGTGGTGTTTCTTTGGGAAGTTTGATTTAAGGGACTGGTCTGACTTTTGAGGTCAGGAATTGAATGCTAGCCTTAGGATCACTAGGAGGAGGAAAGAAGAGCAGGCTCAGATTTGTTAAAAGAAAATCGTTCAACAAATTAAAAGCAGCAGAATTTAATTAAGTAAAAGCTGATTTGCAATCAGGCAGCCCTCAGATCTAGATCAGGTATAGAATAAGTATAGAGCTGCAACACTGACAACTTTTATAGTCAGTAAGTGGAAGTGAAGTACACAAAAAGGAAGCAAGAGTATGAAAGACAGCCCAGTTGGTTACTGCTGTTTGCCTTAAAACACCTTTAAACATGGCAGATCAGCTGGCGGCCTGTGATTGGCTGAATCTCAGCTGCTGTGATTGGCAAAAATGTAGTTTAGGGTCTCAGTTCATAATTAGGTTAGGTGGCAGTTCCTTATATGAGGAGTACAATACGTCAGCCTCCTCAGCCACATTTCGTTTTCTTTAACAATTCGTCTACCCCCCAATTTGGCTACCTGTTAATTTTGAGTGATTAAACAACACCTCAGACACAGCACCCCTCTCTGTGGTCATCATAAATGGTCTTACTTGGTCTTGGTGTGGAACTCACAAGTCAAAACATGCAATCAGCTAAAGAACAATGCCCTTGCTGGTCAGTCAAAACACGTGTAGGATGACTTTAATACATGAAGGGTGGCTGCATGCAAACATTGGGCACTTCAGAAAACACAGCACCATGCTGGGGCCGCTGGGCCTGCCTGCCGCCTCCGCACCCGGGCCGCTCCCACTGCACCACATGGAGGAAGAACACAGGCTGCTGAGCTCCACCCCTGCTTGCACCTGGGCCTGCCTGTGCCTCGGTGCCTCTTGCGACTGCCACACAGCGGAAAACCACGGAGCTCCTCTCCAGCTCAGGCAGCTGACCAAGGCCTGCCCTGTCAGCACCCTCCCACCGCCATGGCACAGAGGCTGACCTCAGTGCTCCTTCCTGGCTCAGGCCGCTGAGCCATCCATGCCTGTGACCCATCATGCTCCTCCCTTGTGCTGAACCAGAGAACTGCTGCACCCACACTGGTTGGACCCACTGCCCTCGGCCATCCTCCCCATCTCTTAGACCAAGCACCGCTGTGAATGTTTGGCTCCCACTCTCCCTCCCAGAACCTATTGGGATTGACTATTGGGGTTAAATAACCAGATATTGGCCCAGAGGGTGAAAATGACAAGACAAAAAACCAAAATGCAATCTCAAACATCTAGTCCATCAGGTGCAAGAACAGGCGACAGAGAAACAGAGGATTTTAAAAACCATACACCAGAAATCTCTGAAAAGATAGCAAATGAAGTAAAAAAACAAATCCGTGAGGCTATAGAGGAAATCAAACTAGAAGTAATGTCTTAAGTAAAAATAGAAATAACATTAGTAAAGGAGTTGCTCAACATAGCTAGGGAAGAAATAGATAAAAAAAAATACAGGAGCATGAGAAAATGATTGAAACTTTGAATGAACAATGTAGAAAACAAGCAGAATCCATACAATAAATTCAAAGAGATATCCAAGAAAAGAAAAATTCTTTTGAAAACTGGCAAAACTGTTTAAATGAAGCTGAGGATAGAATTTTGGACCTTGAGGACAGAATCGCAGATAGCGATCTTGAAAGGGTAGAACTTATAAACACAACAAAGCAGCATGAAATGACAATCCAGCAGCTTCGAGATGATGCCAATAGAAACAATGTAAGATTAATAGGCATCATTGACGAGGCAGGAGACAACACAAAGGACATATCTAAGCTGTTCACAGAAATAATGGCAGAAAATTTCCGAAACATGGGGAAAAAATCTGACATACAAGTAAGTGAGGCATATAGAATGCCAAACAGTCATAACCAACATAAGTCTACACCCAGACATATAATAATTAAGATCTTAGACATAAAGCATAAAAACAGAATGCTAAAAGCTGTTAGAGAAAAGACACAACTCACCTATCAAGGAAAGCCTATTAGAATCATGGCAGACTTCTCAGCACAAACCTTCAGGTTAAGACGAGCTTAGAGTGAAGTATGTCAAGCCCTAAAAGAAAACAACTTTGAACCCAGACTGATGTACCCAGCAAAACTTTCATTCAAATTTAATGGAGAAACAAGGTACTTCCATGACAAAGAACAACTGAAGAAATTCATGTCCACCAAACCAATCTTAGAAAGAGTGCTGAAAGACATGCTAGATAGAGATAAAAATGACCACAATCTCCAGAACAGCAACAGAAAGAAACCACCAGGCTAGACAAGAAATTAAACAAGGGAAAAAAGCAGGAAATCAACAATAGGATCACAATATGGCAAAGTCAAGCCAGTACATTTCAGTGATAACCATAAATGTAAATGGGCTCAATTCACCTGTCAAAAGAAGCAGGTTGACAGAATGGATCAAGAAACAGTACCCCACAATATGCTGCATACAAGAAACACACCTGACCCAAAAAGAAATTCATAGACTAAAAGCCAAAGGATGGAAAACCATATTCCATGCAACAGGAACCCAGAAAAAAAGCAGGGGTAGCTATTCTGTTTGCAGACAAAGTGAACTTCAAACCTAAAATGATTAAAAGAGATAAAGAAGGCCACTACATACTTGTAAGTGTAAAACTACAGGAGGAAGAACTAACAATTTTAAATACATATGCACCTAATATAGGAGCACCCAACTATATAAGACAAACACTAATGAGCATGAAAAACCAAGTACACAAGAACACAATTGTAATAGGAGACCTTAACACCCCATTGTCACAAAGAGATAGATCAACCAGACAAAAAGTCAGCAAAGAAACAACAGAACTGAATCACACCTGTAGACAAATGGACTTAGTGGATGCTTACTGAGTGTTCCACCCAAACACATCAGAATATACATTCTTTTCAGCTGCACATGGGATGTTCTCCAAAATAGACCATATATTAACTCATAAAGTATTCTTAAGTAAATGCAAAGGGGGTGAAATTATCCCATGCATAATATCTGATCATAGTGCATTAAAATTGGAAATCAATGGCAAAAAGACTGCAAAACCTGCATAAATACATGGAAACTAAATAACAACCTCCTTAACAACCACTGGGTTACAGATGAAATTAAAGAAGAAATAAAACTATACCTACAATACAATGAAAGTGCAGACACAACATACTGCAACTTTTGGGATGCAATGAAAGCAGTCCTAAGAGGAAAATATATAGCAATAAATAGTCACATCAAGAAAATGGAATGAGCACAAATAAATAACCTAATGATACATCTCAAGCTCCTAGAAAAGCAAGAGCAAGTCAAACCCAAAGTTCATAGAAGAGAGGAAACTGTAAAGATTAGGGCAGAAATTAATGCAATTGAAACAAAAAAAGAATTAATGAATCAAAGAGCTGGTTTTTTGAGAGGATAAACAAAATTGATAAACCTCTAGCCAACATTATCAAGAAAAAGAAAGAAAAACCCCAAATCCATGCAATAAAAACTGAAAAGAGGGAAGTTACTACAGATCCCATGGAAATTCAAAAATCATGAAACAGCTACTTTGAAAATCTCTACTCACATGGGGTGGAAAACACAGAGGAAATGAACAGATTTCTAGAAACATATGAACTACTAAAGCTCAACCAAGAAGATATGGCAATTTTGAATAACCCAGAACCAGCTACTGAAATCAAAAATGTGATTAAAAACTTACCAACAAAGAAAAGCCCAGGTCTTGATGGATTACAGCTGAAATCTATAAGAAATTTAGAGAAGATTTGATGCCAACACTCCTTAAACTCTTCAATGAAATTGAAAGAAAAGCAGTGCTCCCTAAATCATTCTTGGAGGCAAGTATTAGCCTGATATCAAAACCAGAGAAAGACCCAACCAAAAAGGAGAACCATAGACCAATCTCACTAATGAACATTGATGCAAAAATTCTCAATAAAATACTGGCAAATAGAATGCAGCAAATCATCAAGAAGATTATGCACCATGACCAAGTGAGATTTATTCCAGGAATGCAAGGATTGTTCAACATCTGCAAATCAATAAATGTAATACACCAAATCAACAGGGCCAAAAATAAAAATCACATGATCATCCTAATAGATGTAGAAAAAGCTTTTGATAAAGTCCAACACCTGTTCATGATAAAAAAAAACCCTACAGAAACTCAGAATAGATGGTATATACCTCAATCTCATAAAGACCATTTATGAAAATCCAACAGTCAACATTATACTAAATGTACAAAAACTGAAAGCCTTCGCTCTAAAATCAGGAACAAGACAAGGATGTCCACTATCACCACTCCTATTCAATATAGTTCTAGAAATATTACCCAGAGCAATCAGACAAGAGGGAGAAATAAAAGGAATAAAAATAGGAAAAGAAGCAGTTAAATTATCATTATTTGCAAATGACATGATACTTTGCAACATAAAAGACCCCAAAAACTCCATTAAAAGACTACTAGAGGTAATAAACAAATACAGCAGTGTAGCTGGATACAAAGTCAACACTCAAAAATCAATAACATGCCTGTACACAAACAAAAAACTCACCAAGAGAGAAATTATGGAAATATCACTGTTCACAATAGCATCTAAAAAAATCAGATACTTAGGAATCAACCTAATCAAGAATGTAAAAGATCTATATGCTGAAAATTATATTACTCTTAAAAAGGAAATTGAAGAGGATATTAGGAAATGGAAGGATAGTCCTTGCTCTTGGTTAGGAAGAACCAACATTGTGAAAATGGCCATACTCCCAAAATTGTTACACAGATTCAATGCAATCCCAATCAAAATATCATCAACATACCTTACAGATCTAGAAAACATATTCCTAAAATTCATCTGGAAACAGAAGAAACCTAGAATAGCAAAGGCGATTCTGGGCAACAAAGGCAAGACAGCAGGCATCTCAATTCCTGACTTGAAACTATACTACAAAGCCACAGTAATAAACTCAGCATGGTACTGGCAAAGAAATAGACTTGAGAATCAATGGAACAGAATAGAAGAGGCAAACACTACTACAAAGACACTTAACCGCCTTATATTTGACAAAGGGCTAAACATGTTCACTGGAAAAAAGATAGCCTCCTTAATAAATGGTGTTGTAAAAATTGGCTCTCCATATACCAAAGACTGATCCATGCCTATCACCATGCACAAAACTTAAGTCTAAATGGATCAAAGACCTAAATATTAAAACAGGAACACTAAATCTACTGGAAGACAAGGTAGGCAGAAGTCTTGGAGACGTAGGGGTAGGCAGAGAATTCATGAACAAAACACAAACTGCACGGGAAACACTTCAAAGAATCAACAACTGGGATCTCATATTATTTAAAAGTTTTTGCACTTCAAAGGAAATCACCAACAGAGTGAAAAGAAAACCCACAGAGTGGGAAAGAATTTTAGCCAACAACCCCTCAGACAAAGGACTTATATCAAAAACATATAAAGAATTAAAAAACATCAAGCCCCCCAAATCCAAAGACCCTCTCCAAAAATGGGCATCTGAGGTGAAAACACAGTTCTCAGATGAAGATATACAAAAGGCAAATAAATACATGAAGAAATGTTCACCACCACTGGTCATTTGAGAAATGCAAATTAAAAGAACACTGAGATTTCACCTCACCCTGGGAAGAATGGCTGCCATCAAGAAAACATCTGATAACAAATGTTGGCGAGGATATGGGGAAAAAGGAACGCTGCTCCACTGTTGGTGGGAGTGCAGACTGGTGCAGCCACTATGGAAATCACTATGGAGATTTCTCAAAAAACTAGGATTGGAAGTTCCATTCAATCCAGCTATTCCCCTCCTGGGTAGTTTCCCAGAAAAACTGAAAATGTCATATCGCAGTGATATATCTGCACCTATGTTCATAGCAGCACAATTTGTGACAGCTAAATCTTGGAAACAACCAAATTGCCCATCAACTGCAGAGTGGATGAAAAAAATGTGGTATTTTTTATACAATTGAATACTATTCAACTATAAAAAAAGATGATCTTGAGGCCTTTATAGGTAAATGGAGGCAACTTGAAAATATTCTCATTAGTGAAATGAACAAGACTCACATGAGTAAATATCAAATTGTCTTTCTAGTGTGAAAAATAATAAAAACTGACAGAATAATGGGACCCCAAAAGTATAATAGATATTGTGAAAGCGAAAGGGAGGGAAAGTGCTTTAAAGAGTATAATGGTGTGTATAGTGCATAAGAGATGACCATATTACTGAACTTCTGTTGGAACACTGAACAGAAGGATTTGCACTGTCAATGTTTGAGTGTCTAGCTATGATTTATGCTCTGATTTTGTGACTTTGGCAACTATTCTTTAGGACAACAATGAGTAATGTATCAACTAGTGATTCTATAATGATTGTTCTACCCTTCTTTTCTGTTTTTCTATTTTGTTTAATTCTCTTTTCTTTCTTTGAAAAAAAGAGAACAATGTGCAATATAACAACATTGTTAAATTTCTTTCATTCTGTTTTGAAAACATATTGTCTTGAGTTTACCGTTACTGTTCATGCCTTTTGCTTTTAGTTCTTCTTTTCTGACTTTTCTCTTTTTCTCTTTTTTAAATAAAATAAAAAAAAGAAAGAAAACACAGCACCAGGGTACTATGACCATGACAACCAGGATGAAAATATCAGGATCCTGGAGTGTATTCCTTCACAGGAGCCTCCACAGGCAAATCAACTCTCAACAAATAAGTCAAACTGCAGGCCATGTAGGCAGCTCAGTGATGTTTGAGTCCATCTGGTAGAGACTTTGTACAAAGTGTGATGGTGGTTATGGCTACGGCTCCCTACAAAGTCACCTTAATTGCTGTTTTTTTTTCTTTTCTTTTCTTTTCTTTTCTTTTCTTTTCTTTTCTTTTCTTTTCTTTTCTTTTCTTTTCTTTTCTTTTCTTTTCTTTTTTCTGCATCTGGGATGGAACTCACAACCTCACATTTACCAGGGTGGGCCCTTAGCCAACTAAGCTAAACCCCAGAGCAAAATTACCTTAATTGAGGACATGTCCCTTTTTGCTGTTAGCATGGCAGCAAAAGTCAAGTGACCTGGAGACCCTTAGAAGAAACACACATTAGAAAACTTTGGAAAGCCCAAAGTTTCCATCCATCACTTAGGATGGCTGCAAACAGTTAGTTTCCCCTGCTAACACATCATAGTCCTTTCTCTTGAGAAATTTCTTCATTGTATCTGGTATCAGTGTCTAAAGAAGCAGTGTCATGAGTTGCCTTTTAAATTAAGCTGTCTGTAGTGGTAAAATCAGGGTAGAGGTCAGGAGAGAGATGGGCATGGCATACACTCTGTTCCATGCCAAACACAAGACCCCGCCTGAGCAGAAAGGGGTCTCAGGCTGCCTCGTGGACTGTTGTTGTTGAGCACACACATCTCCCATCTCACAGAGTGTGCCCTCTCCCCATGTGGGACCCTGAGGTTTCTGATTGGTTAAAAACTCAAACATTTCCCCCCAGTTTATAGGTTAGTTTCAAATTCCACACTATAGGTAACTCCACTACTTCCAAAAGCAGGCTCTCAAGAATCTTACGGGATTTTTTTTCTCATTGGAAACTATCTTATCTTTTCTATTTTGAAGTTGGTTTTAATTTTAGCTATGGATCATATAGAAGTCTGATCATGGATACTATTTTAAGGACATTCAGAGGAAGCTGTTCAAAAGGCAGAAGTGAGCCAGTCCAAATACCTGTGTCTGACACCTAGAAGAGACAGAACGCAGCAGGCAAAGTCTCTGCAGAACCAATATAAACCCTCAGGGATTGGAGCAGAGGGCCACTTCTAAGTGTTTGAAAAGATATGGGTTAAATTTGTTCGCTCATGAAACTCCATAACTCCCAAACAAAATCCAGTTGAGAAATTACTCTTCTGTGGGCTCTAAGTATGCTACAAGGATACAGAACCACATTTAGTAAAAAAGAACGCTACTGAATTTAATCTGGTGACATTATACAAGTAATTATCTGCACCCACACAGTTCTGAGGGCTTCAGAGTACAATAGCTGCACAGCAAATACACTTCTTGTTGGCTTCTGTATTTGGTAATGATTAGGTTGTTAACTGGAAATGGGAGGGTGTTGATTCTAAGAATTTGGAAAAGTATTAGCAATGTGTATTGCATCAAGGACAGCTTTACACTCTGCCTTTTCAGAGTGATTCTCATTGGGAATGTTGAGTTGTGTTGGCATTAGTGGAACTTCCTGACTTTTTGGTATCAGCTCAAGTGGGCTTCTAGCTAAAGCTGTCCACTGATAAGGTGCTATGAGTTTTCCCACAGGGAAAATAAAAAGGATCAAGATGGGAAGAAATGAGGGAGAAAGAATACAGCTTTCACAAGGGCGGCGAAGCTTCAGTCTCTCATCTTCTGAAAGCTGTCTGGGATGTGGTCTCCTTCTGTGAAGAAGCTTCCTGTTTTAGTCATTTTGCCATCACAGAGACAAAATACCCAACATTCACAAAACAAAGCATAAGTGTTTTCTTTTGCCTCCTAGTTACAGCCTCCAGTGAGATGCCTCCAAAGCAGAAAGGGCATGGTGGATAGACCTGGGGAGAGGAAAGATGCTCACATCATGGTGATCAGGAAACAGAGGAAGAAGGGAGACACCAGGAAGCAGGGTACGCCCTCCTAGGTCACATCCCCTGTGACCCACCACCCACCAGGCCCATCTCCTGACAACACTCTGAGTTCTGAACTCATTGGTGAATTAATCTACTGAGAGAACAGTGCCACCAGCCACCTTCCAAAAGATCCAGTGCTCAGCATGCAAGCCCTTTGACACTCTAAATCTAAACTCCAAAATTCTACCCCTTACCCCCAAATACTTAGGCCTATCTCTATGAAAAATGCATTTAATCCATCTCTAAGAATTGCCCAAATTTTAACAGTCCCAGCATTGCTTAAAAGTCTACGTCTAAAGCCTTTTCTGAGACTCAAGGCAAACTCTTAGCTGTGAGCATCTGTAAAAATCAAAATGAAGCCACACGCTGCTGAGATGCTGTAGCACAGGATAACCATTCCCCTTCCAAAGGGAGGAACAGAAAGAAGTAATTGGACCAAAGCAGGAACAAATTCCAGCAGGAGAAACATTGCATCCCATGTGTAGGAGACAATTGAAGCACCTCTCCTTGAATGCAGAACAATTGCTGCAACATTAGTTAAATTGAGGCTTATTTCTATATACTTATATGTACAGAACTGACCGCGGTATTTCCTTCTCTCTTCAGTTGGCTCTAAGCATTGCAAATAAGACCAGCTGAAGTACGGATATATAATCTCCAATGCCAATCCGACCGTCTCCTGTTTGCTTCTATAGTGCTCCCTGCAAAAAATCTGAAAACAGTGGGATAGCAGAGCCACTCAGCTCCAGGAATGTTGGCTGGGTACAAACGTCAAAGTAAAAAGCTATGACTCCCCAGGGCACAAAAGTTTACATATCAGAAACTGAAGCAACAGCTTCCTAAAACCATTCAAATGCTACCTTAATTGAATTATGCAGACTGATCCTTCTGTATGTCATTCTCCTGCATTTTACAAAGATGTTTTCTGCCTACCTGCATAGCCAGCTCTAGTTATTCACATAGTTCCCACCATCCTCACTGTCACTCATCTTTAAACCACTCCCTTCTTGATGAGATGCTACATCTTGAGAGGCCTTGGATCAAGGCCTTTGTCCATATATCTTCACTTGGGTTGGGTTTAGGACTCTTTGTCTGCCCTTAACTTGGAATCTGTCTTGGTATCTTTACTCTCACCATGGGTTGCATTGAAGATGGCAGATTGCAATTAACTTGCTGAGATTCCAAACCCACTTCAATGGGATTACAAATACAACTTGCTGTATTGTGAGGAAAATTAGAAAATGTGTTACAATACTTGGATTACAGTATCCAGTATCTGGGTTACAATGCCTTGACCTTATGACCGGCACCTGAGGCAGAATGTGCTGACCTCTGAATGGCTCAGGCAGCCCCACTCCTCTGGCATTTCTGGTTGTAGCCCTCATGGATCCTTCTTGAAGTGGCTCTGCTCACTGCCTGAAGCCCTTCTCAGCAGATACCTCACGTTTCTGACAACTCCAACTTCCTGGGACTCCACTGCGTTTTGGCTTCACTCTCATAGCTTCGTTCACTACTCCCTTAGTCACACACTGCCTGGCTTTCTGTGCCTTCATATGAAATCTTGGTGAAACCTCCCCAAAACCCACAGCTTGCATGTTCTGCATGCCTGTGAAACAATCACCATATGGATGATGCCAAGGCCTTCTAGTCACCATGCTCCCCTTGGAGGCTGGATACAGAAGGTTCCAAGTGCCTGGATGCCTGAGCACCGTGAACCAAGCTCTAGGGAACCAATCCCCAGGTTGTTCTTTTTGAGCAAGATCCCCTAGAGTTCTCTTCTCATAGTAAAGTTTTTAGTTTTGTGTTCTCAAACCTGTAAAGGGCAGTATCTTGCTGATTCCTGAGATGCCCTCAAGACATCTCTCCTAAGATTCTAATGTAAAGTATCTGACCTCTTTTTAGTACTGATCTTTTTAGCAACCAAGCTCTGCTCTAATTTTCAGGTGCTTTCTGGGCAAACTGAAGATTTTTCAAGTGGGCTTTTTGGTATTGATTTTTAGCATAAAACTGGCTAAAAAGCCAGCAGCCGTACCCATTGCCACAGCCTGAACATTGTGTTGCCTTGAAACTTCTTCTACCAGATGCCCTGGTCTTCTAGCTCTAATCTCCTTCAAGGTCTTAGAACTTGAGCAAAATGAAGGCACATTTTCTGCCAGAGTGTAACATACATGGTCTTTTAGGCCAGCTGCCAATGAAGTCATTGTTCCCAACTGAATCCTGCTAAGCCTAATATTTGCGGTCTGCATTTTAATGAGCATTCTGATTCTCTGAGCTCTGATAAGAGTCTCCCATCAAGCTTTGCTTACAGCATTCTAGGGTTTTTCTAGATGATATCTTCAGACCTTTGCAAACTTTTGCAAGAGCCAGTTCTAACCCATATGGTCAGATCATCACAACAGTGACCCCACTTCTCTGGTACCACAATCTTAGTTATTTTCTTATTACTGTGCCAAAAATGTTCCACAACCACATTCAAGGAGAAGAGACTTATTTGACTTCACAGATTTTAGAGGTTTTAGTCTATAATTGGCTGACTCCAGGGCAGAAACAGCATGGTGGCACATCTACCAGGCCCTATTGCCTAACAAGTTAGCTATAGCATCCCATGATCCAATCACCTTTCCAAAGCCCCGCCTCTGAGAACACAACACTTCCCCAGTCAACTTGGCCTCAGGGTTTCCTGCAGAGTACAGATCCGGGAGTTTTGAGTGGTCTGATGAGTTGTGAGTTTCCAGGTCTTGAAGTTTTGCTCAAGTCTAAGTGGCTGGCAATTCCTAAATTTTGTTGGGATTTAATCGAATTTCCATAGCACAAGGAACTTGTGAAAAAGCTTATGCTCTAAAATCAACTCAGCTGCAGCTTCTATTAATTTGGCTGTTGCTGCTGTTGTTTTTAAAGTTAGGATAAGTCTGGGCTGCTGGCTTTGTGATGTAGTATGTGATGGGGTCCATGTTTTGTCCCGAACTTCTTGAGTAAGAATTCAGTGTTACATTCATGAATAAACAACATGAAAGCTTTTGTGTATCAGGAAGCCCTAAGGCTGCATACTGAAAGCTCTCATTTGGCTAAAAGCCTGCCTGCGATCTACCCGAGGTAAGGACTCTGGTCCCGTACCTTTAGTGAGCTCATAGAGGGATAAAGGCCTGTAAGAACAGTTCAGGACCCAGCATTTGAAGTCCAAGGAAACATCTTGTCTTTTGATTTCAGTCCAGGGAAGACTTTGAAAGGCTTCCATCCTCTTAGTGATAAGGAAATCCCTCCGCAGTCCTTCCAGGTCCCAAATGTGGACTTTATTTCTTAAAAAGTGTTTTCCCATTGAAGCCATGTGACTCTTACATGTGAGCAGGTGTAAAAAGTAAACTCAGGGTACTGCTTGGTGAGGGGCCGACTGCGTACTGATAAGAGCAGAATTTACAGGGAACTGTTGGGTTATGGAATCTCCTAGTGCTTGTGGGAAATAGGAAGTAGCTTCAGTAAACCCTATGGCCTTGCAGTTTTAGGTCATTTACTGATTTTTCCAAAGAAAAGAAAACAAGGCTTGACACTGTTTTGTGATGTGGAATGCTAAGATGGTTGCGTGCAGGTCTATCACTAGGAATCATTCTGACCCAGCAAGAGCATTAAATAAGAAGGTGTTAGTCTTGGAGTTAAAGAGACTTCAACCTCACAACTTTACCAATTGCCTATCAATCTTAAATCTCCAATCCTGTTAGATTTCTTTTTAAGTGGTAAGATTGGAGTGTTACCACAATGAGTATGTAGAATTGTGACCTTGTTTAATTAAATCTTCTATAATTGAGAACTCTAAAGTTCCCTCAACCTTTCACAGTTAATAGGGGAATTTGAACAAAGGTTGATAATAATCTATTTGAACTTACAAATAGCCTACATTTTGGTGCAGGGGATATAGTTCAGTGGCACAGCACCTGCCTGGCAAGTGTGAGGTCATGAGTTTGATTCCAGGTACCAAAAATAAATAAATAGTGTGCCTTTTAAAGTCTTCCTTTCTCAGTTGAGGAGACGGCCCATAACAATGCAGTGTTTTAGAAAACAAGGACAGTCAGGGTATGGGAATCCCCCTTTCCTGTCAGTGCCTTCCTGGTCATAACTGACTGGGTTGCTCATTCACGTACACGTGCATTTCTCCCAGCACCTACTGTGCTGCAGCTACTCTAGGCTCTAAAGCTTTGTGGGGGTAGAGATGCCCGCCGCGTGTAGGAAGACACCAACAGATGCCTTCTCATGCAATAGGCAAGGGGTCTTTATTATCCAAGCATGCGTGGGGCTCACTGAACACGCAGGAACAGAGAGCCCCGCGTTGAGCCAGAGCAGGGCTTTTAAGCTATAGAACAAAGGGAGGAAGGACTTTGGCAAGCGCGGTTACAGAAGCAGAAGGCATTGGTTAGTTTAAATGGCTTTTTACATTCATTGGAGGAGATGACCATAGGGAGGTCTAGAGTTGGGCAGCGGAGGGTGCTTCCTAATATGGGCAGCAGATGCTCAGGAAAGGTACATTCTGTAAATTTCTTAGTCATGAGAGGGGGCTGTTTTAAATTCATCTTACAGCTTTAGGGAGGAACAAAACAGACAAAAATCTTCCCTCAAGCAGTTTGCATTCTATTAGAAGAGAGAAAAAACACTCAAAATAAGTTAGTGAAATACTCAGGGTGGGATTCAGGAATATGTGCTTAGGAAAAATGTACAATAGCTAAAATCAGCTGAAAATGGTCCCTGAAAGCTCCTTCTGTGTCAAATCTGAAATTTATGGAAATAACTTTATTTGTGAAGCAATCTTTGGAGGTGCTATTGAGGATCTGAGGCTGGGGAGATTGCTGGATGTTGTGGTCGGTCCTGGCATAATGACAAGAGACAGGAGAGGAACCTGGGCAAAGAGCAGAGTCCATGTGACCAGGAGGCAGACCTCAGAGTGAGGCCACCACGGCCAGGGAGCCTCAGAAGCTGGGAGAGGCGGGAAGCAGTGTCTCCCTGCAGCCAGAGGAGCTAATCGAGCAGGTAGGAAAGCATGATGCTTGGGTGGGCATGGGGACGGAAGGAGGGGAAGAAGGGAGGAGAGGGAGATGTTGACACCTGGGAGAAGAACAGCAAAGAGGGTACAAGGAGCCCCCAGGTCTGAGGGAGACAAGGGACCAGCTGTGAGGAGGAGCATGGTGCATGGAGGGTTCCTGGATGGAGTTAGACTGGGGGAAGAGGGGATGGAGGTCACTAAGACTGAAGGGAACCAGAGGCCAGATGGTGGCCAGCCTTGTGGTCTGTCAAGTCCTCCCCTCTGAATGCAGGCCTGGGAAGGTTTCAGCAGAATCAAGCTTGCCCTCCAGGGCTCAGAACACCCCCAGGTGCTCTATGAACCTGACCTCCAGTCCACTCTGCAAGGACGCCCAGTTTCCTCCAGATACTGGTCTGGTCCTTCACAGTGGCTTCAGTGACCCTTGCTGAGCACAGGGCTGAAGGAAGACCCGGGAACACCTGGGGGAGCAGGAGGTTGTCCCATGCGGCTCACTGACGTCACTGTACGGTGGCCATGAAGCACCAGCCAAGGCGCAGGCATCAGCTCCTCTGGCTGCTGGGTGCTTCTGCCAGGGGGCAGTGGCTCTAGAGGCACAGGCCAGCTAATTGGCAGTGTGGGCAAATTCCTCAGTAGCATAGGGGTAATTGGGCCCAGGAGTCCCTGTGCTTAGCAGAAAAAACACAACTTTTCCTCCCTTCCTCCCCAGCACGTGGAGGAGCCCACTTCTCAAGAGCCTGTTCGGCCACACCTGGTCACTGTGGCTGCCGGGGAGTCACTGGACTCTGGCAGGAGCTGCTCCTGCCTCCCATTGCCCACTGCAGCCCTCAGAAGGGAGGCTTCCAGCCTACCCAGGTAGGGGCCAGCCCATTCCATATGCCAATCATGGGCTTATTTTGCTGCAAGGTTAGAATCTGTGGTAAAATTGGTACCATGCAGAGCTGCGTGTGTGGAGCTGTTTGACACCTGCTAACACACACCCTACACGTGGTATGGGGCAGGGGCTCAGCTCTCCGGTCTCATTGTCAACACTCCAGCATGATGGTTTGGGGTGCTTTCTAAATGGCCCTCATTGGTGTAAGTACTGTGCTGAGATGCATCTTCATAAATGAAAGAAAGCGTGCATGGGTACTGTGCTGAGTACTTACTTATGGGTGATGTGCTGAGTGTGCATCTCTGCTTACTGTACTGTGTTGGTCTGGGTACTGTGCTGAGTGTGTGTCTAGGCACTCTTGGGTGTGCACCTGTGACTGTCTTTCATACATGTCTGGGGTGCTATGCCAAGTCTATATTTGTGGATATGGTGCCTAGTGTGTGTCTCGGTACTGTGCTGAGTGTGCACCCGAGGCCCCGTGTTGGGCATGCATCTTGAGTACACATCTATGGGTCCTGCGCTGGGTGCACAGGTACAGGGATTGTGCTGTGCATCCGTGTTGGGTGCTGTGCTCTGCTCCCATGTCCAGCGTTCCCTGTGGCTTTGCCAGCCTCCATGCTGCGCTGAGCTCCCATCATAGCGAGGACTCAGTTACCGTGATTCTGCCAGGTAGGAAGCAGGCATTGGAGCCAACAGCTGCAGGCTGGTGCAGGGCTGGAGACCAGAGCAGGGTGCGGGACCCTCCCACAGACCCAACCACATCCCTCTGGGGCTTCTTAAGGGTCTGAGTGTGACGTCCTGGGGAGACAGAGATGCTCTGCCTGTGGCAAACTGTTTATGAGAAGAGGATCCTGGGTCCCTCATCAGGACCTGTCTGGCCTTTTGGTGTCTTTCAGGAACCAGGGATGTGGAACCCTTAGAACAGTGCTCTAGGGCAGCATCAGACACTGGGGCAAGGAAGGCACCGAGGACAGGAGATGAAGTCACCGGTGCAGCTCAGAGCTGCAGCCCACCCCTTGTTTCAGAAGGCTTCATGGGTTCTATAAGGGGTAGCATTAGAGGCGATGGACACAGGGTTCCCAAGAGCTCTCCACACTCTGTAGCTTCTCTGAAAGTCTGAAGTTATTCCAAAATACAAAGTTTATTTGGAAGGAAACACAATCATTGCCTGAAGTGCAGCTGAGGGAGAGAATACCACCTACAAGGTCCTGAATTTGTAAATAAATGCACTTTTTCATTTAATGGGTCAGTACGAAGTAGCCAGCTCACATGGTCAGTTACCGCTGCCCGAATAGTGCAGTCTGTGGGGCCTGCATGGCCCTGGGAAGGGAGAGCACAATCCAGAGCCCCAGGCAAACCCAGCCAGGTGCCGCCATCCTGCAAGGGCTCCCTGGAGCCCCTTGGGCCCCTCAGAGTGGACTTTAGGTCCTACATAGCTGGTTTCTTTTTCAGCCTAGAATTCCTTGACTCCACTCCTCTCCAGAACCCCTGCCTCTTGCTCCCCAAAGCGCAACTCTGGCTCTGCTCCACCAGGAGCAGCAGAGGCCTGAAGGTGAGATGAGCAGAGGAGGCGCCACTCACAGCCCAGGAACATCTAACGTGGTACTGTGTAGGGGGGCTCAGTGCCAGGTCCTGCCAGGCTGCGTCACATCGCTTGTCTGTGTGGATCTGAGTGTTTGCAGGACACCGGCATGCTCAGCTCTCCTCCTGCCTGCAGGAACCCCACAAGGCTGCCTGAGAGGTCCCCTGGGCACTGATACCTCCTAAAAACTCTATGGCCTTAGCCTTGGTGCCCCCACTCCAGCTGCGAGCGGTCCCCAGCTACCACACCTGGAGAAAAGATGCCCCAGGAGTGCCCTGAACCTTATGACCCTGCTAACTCTGTCCCCCAGGAGCAGTGTCCACTCTTCTCTGATTGTGTAGTTCCAGGTTCTGCCCTGTGTGGAACTCACTGCCCTTATCTGCAAGAACCTTGCTAGCCTGTGGCATGGGCACTTGGGTGGCTCCCTGTGTCTGTGCACCTTGGATCTCAGGTTCCACTCCCAACAGCCTTGCACCCGTGTGTCCCAGACCCGGAGCCCAGGGCTCCATCACAGACTCTGTGTGTCTCTACCAGCATTGCCAGGACCCCAACCTCTGTCCATTCTCCCAAGTGCTCCCCTCCAGGGAGCTCCAGATTCCCCCTTCCCTGTTGGTCTATCTACATGCCTGTCCCGTAGGTGGCATTCAAAGTTAGGACACTCAGGCCGCCTTGTGTTTGTTCTTTCCGCTCCAGTACCAGGGACCCTTGCTGGGCTGTGCAGGTCCTTGCCCACCCACCTGCAACCGGGAAGAGCCAAGACCAGGTAGGCAAGCTGGGGAGGAGCTGTACTCGCTGCCCAGGCCCTCAGCGGTGCCTGACCCCTCTGGCGCTGCAGCTTGAGCCTGACCTATACTCAGCCGATGCAATGTTCCTGGACAAACTTGTCCCTGGGCTTCTCTCTCTCAATCTGCAGGGGCAGCCCTGCCTCGTGTGTGCCCACCACCCTGGGTACCCCTGCACAGCTGCAGCCATGGCCCTCAAGGGGCACACTCTTTCACTGCTGTGACACCTGCCCTCCCTGTAGCATTTCTCCAGATACTGCTGGAGCCTTCTCTGGCCTCAGTTTCCCCATGCTGGACTTGAACTGGCCTCCCAGCTGCCACTCTCCTCTCTCTAGGCAGGAAAGGCAGTGATGTCACCATCATGAGTTGTGAGTGTGTGTGTGTGTGTGCAAGGAAATGTGTGCATGGGGACAGCAGCAGCCTACACACCCCAGAGCACCCCTTTGCAGCAGCTTCTCAGAGCCTCAGAGCTCAGCCCCACCCCAAGGGGAAGTGGCCACAGCCCCCATCTATACTGGCTTCACTTCTCCACGGGAGAGCTGAGCCAACACCACAGCAGAGACCAAGTGCCAGCCTTGCATTTCCAAACTTCAAGGCAAAAATGAAATTAAATAAGCCTTGCTGTGATTCTGATGATTGAATTGGCAGGGGGAGTGGACAGTGGTGGCAGCTGGGAATACATGTCACACCTTGTTTGGAAAATAAAGCCCACAGAGCAAAGAAACCAATCCTGGTTGCCACTACTTCTCCCGCTGGCCAGACAGCCTCTCTGTGATGTCCTGGACACTTCTCCCACAGCAGACCTTCTCTTCCTGTTCCTGCTTCATTGTTTTATCCAAACTACACATGCAGAGCTTCCTACTTTAAGTCCTGGCAGGTGAGTAAACTACTACTGCAGCTCACGGGAGCCAGGTGCTCATTGCAGGCCAAAGCTGACTCGCAGGTCTCGCTCTGCATTCTCCCCGCCGCTGCCCTTCAGCTGTGACCTTTGCTCACTGGTCTTTTGCAGGTGCAGGAGGATGAGGGGGGAGAATGTCACCAAGGTCAGCACCTTCATCCTGCTGGGCTTCCCCACGGCCCCTGGCCTGCAGTACGCACTCTTCCTGCTCTGCCTGCTCACCTACCTCTTTGTCCTGGTGGAGAACACGGCCATCATCGTCACCGTCTGGAGCAGCGCTTCCCTCCACAGGCCCATGTACTACTTCCTGGGCACCCTGTCTTTTCTAGAGATCTGGTACGTGTCTGACATCATCCCCAAGATGCTGGACGGCTTCCTCCTGC
>PVLA01016528.1:0-20427 GCA_004027455.1 Hydrochoerus hydrochaeris
AAAAAAAAAAAAAAAAAAAAAAAAAAAAAAAAAAAAAGGAAAATACACATACACTTGTGTGTCACTCATATAAAAGGGGTCTGTAAAATTTGGCCAATGTTCTTCTTGTAAATAACATTTTATTTATTGCAATAGTCATGATAAATGATTTATGTACCATTGACTGCCAATTTCACAAAGGCAGAATTGAGTATATAGTTGTAAGAAACCACATTTCCAGCAAATCTGAGCTATTTCCTTTTAACCATTTATAGAAAAAGTTGTTGCACCTCCCCCCAAAAATTGTTGGTCCTATATTTTTGTTGTTTTTTCTTTTAATTTTCATTTTAAAGAGAATAAAACAAAAGAGGACATCAGAACAGAACGATGTAAACAACACAGCACTTTACAACAAGACAACCGGATATTAACAGTAGCTACCATAATGTCTCTTTCTTTGAAGTAGTTGAGCATAGCTTCACACACAATAACATTAAATATAATAAAATAGTATAAAACCATTACGGGAATGAAAGTACTACAGGACATTCAAAACCAAATAACAGAAAATGAACAATGGCTTCTATAATATCTCATTTTCCATAAAAAATTTGTTTATACTATCACACATATTAAAATCCAATAAGACACAACATGATAGAACCAGAACAAAACAGAAATAGAACAAAAGCAGGGTAGGACTTCAAAGCAAGAAGATATTAAATCAGCAATGGCTGCCATAATGTCTTGCTTTCTTCAAAGTAGCTGTTCATGCCACCACACATAATAAAAATCAAACAAAACAGAATAAAACCATTTGTTGGTCTTATATAAGTCAGAATAGCAATTATGTTATTTTTTCTCTAAGTGGGCAAAAAATTTTCAGATCAATAACACTAGGTATTTAGTAGGTAAATTAGTACATTCACTATTGTTAGTATAAATTGCTTTAAAAATTGTGGATGGTTACAATGAACAGTAGTAGTTTGGCAGTGTACATTTAAAAGTTTTTGGCAGCACTGGGAAACAAACCTAGTTCCTCAAGCACACTAGGCAAACACTCTACCATGGAGCTACATCTCAACCAATATACATTAATATATTAATGGACATACTCTGGAACTTTAGTTCCACTGCTAGAAGTACCCATAATGCAAATATTCACAAAAGTACAGTAATATGTAAATTCCAAGCTAGTCAATGAAGTTTGTTTAACTGTACACAGATGGTTAAATGAAAGTATGAATTCGTAGTAGTATGCAGCTGGTTTTTTGTTGTTGTTGTTTTTATCGGTACTGGGGATCAAACTCACAACTGCATGCTTGCAAAGCAGATGCTTATGCTGCTGAGCTAAATCCCTAGTCCCGATAGTATACAACTGTTAAAAATGAACAAATCTGGGGGATGTAGCTCAACAGAATGTCTGCTTAGAACTTGTGAGGCTCTGATACAATGCCCAGCACCAAAAAACAAAACAAAAAATGAACAAGTCTGAACATGCTGATAGAGAAGTATCTCCAGCCCCATCAGGCCCCATTAATGAGAGTTAAAAAAAAAACCCAAGATACAAAGTATTCATAGTCTTGTTTGTATAAGTTTTCTTTTTAAAAAAATATATGAGGGCTTGGCATGGAGATGTGTCCTTGTAACAGGGAGGCTGAAGTAAGAGGATTATCATAAGCTCAAGGTTAGTCTGGGCTACATAAGCAAGTTCAAGACCAGACTGTACTACATAGTGAGATCCTGCCTCAAAAAAACAGCAACAAACAAAAACAAAAACATATGCATATGTTTTTAAAGATGGAACAGGTGATAGTGATTATTTCTTAACTATTTAGGCACAGAAAACAATGCTGCTAAATTTTTTCACCTGCTTTAAAGTGCTGGTCACATAAACATAATGCAAAAAGATACCTGATGTCTTTGAAAGCAATTTTTAACAACATAAAAAACAAAGATAAAGGTTTTTCTGAGACAGGGTCAGGCTGGTCTTGAACTCACTCTGTAGCCCAGGCTGGTTTCAAATTTGCTGAGATCCTTCTACTTCAGCCTCCTGAGTGTTGGGATTATGAGCGTGCGCCACTACATACAGCTAGACAATAAAGTATTTTCTTCCACGACTCATAAATAGATGAATGTTACACTCACCAATTTGACAGATTGAAAATTGCTGAATACTTTGTCGGGTCTTTAGATACCAGTCAGATGGCATATCAAAAAGGCTGTGAAAAAAGATGTATTGCATACCATAAGCAAGGAGGTCAGATCAGGTGGAGTTTTTTTTTTGCCCAGTTACAGCAACTAGGAAACACTAGTACCATTTGGAAGTCTAGACAGCTTTAGCTTTACCTGATCTGCTGGAACCTGGACAGATTAGAACGAAGTCCAGTGAACTCTATGTCCAGACCTGCAAAGGAGGCAAAAAATACAGTCTCCAGGTACAGATAATGCCACAACTCTACACTAAACAAAAGGTGATCAAGGGTGTTGGTGGGCATGGTGTGCTCGCCTGTAGTCCCAGCACTCTGGTAGCTGAGGCAGGAGGATCACTAAGTTCAAGCCCAGCCTAGGCTACACAGTGAGTTCAAAGTCAGCCTGAACTACACAGCAAGACCCTGCCTCAAAAAAAAAAAAAAAAAAAAGAATTATTACAGTTCTTTGTGTCTTTACAAGATGTGACTTAAAATACAGATATAGACAGAGATATACATACATATGATGAATGCTGCTACAAAATGCTATCCAACACAAAGGCAGGGTCATAAAAAACAAACAAACAAAAAAATTAATGGGTCCACAGTCATCTTATTCATCTGATATGGCACCTGGGAGACTTCTGGCTCTTCCCTAGACTCAAAGTGACCTAGAAAGGTCAACGTTTTCAATCAATTCTGGACACTCAGGCACCTACCATAGTGCAAGTAAAGATACTCAAGAAGGGGCTGGGGATTTAGTTCAGCAGTATAAGTGCCTGCCTTGCAAGCGTGCGTTCCTGAGTTCAATCCTTGGTGCCGATTTTAATAAATAAATAAATAAATAAATAAATAAATAAGCCACTCAGGAAAAGGACTTATAGAACTGCTTTACAAAGCGGCAAGGAGGAAAGAATGTATGTTCAAAGTGAGGGGAGTATCCCCAAGGGATTAGCAGCGATGTGCATTACTGTTATGATCTTGTTTTGAATTTTACATCACCATGTTTTGATCACACCTCCTAAAGGCTGCAGGTGGCCCACATGTTCACACTTGGCACTCAAGAAGCCAAGTGGTCAGGATGGGACATGGAGTGAACTAAAGCAGGGCCAGGCCGGCCGTGCGATGAACCTGGACCACAGAGTAGCTGAGGCCACCAGGAGCCCGGGGGCTCTGGATGCGACTGGAGCTTCATGCCCCCTGCGTAGAGGTCTAAGCAGGGATTCCGCTTCCTTCCCAGGGCTCTCTTTCAGGCTAACGGCCCACAATCACCCTCTCCCACGTTTTACCCACGAAGTCCGCCTCCCGGAGGAGCTTCTGCAGCATTGGGAGGCTCTTCTCGAACTCGTCAGCACCCACGTCCATGGCGGCTCATGAGGCGGCCGCGTGCTACCGAACTCACCACTTCCGCCTCGGCCTGTCTTAAAGGGCTCGCACACGCTTGCCCAGGCCCCACGCCCACCCCACACCTGCCAGTGGTCTGAAGCTTAACAGTGTACCCAAAGGTGAAGAGTGCATGCAATCAAGAGCTGCCTGCTGGATTTAAGACGTTCTTTCTGCCGTGGGATTACCTACGCTCCTATTGGCAGAAATCCCTATATACAGCACAGGTTAGAGGTGATTCTGGTCACTAGTCCATGATCTTCCTTTCAAACCTTCCCTCGAATTCCAGACTTCTATTTGAAGAGGCTAATGACGCTCCAAACAATATTTAAAATGCGGAGGAAAAAAATTAAAAACCTGCTGTTAAGTGCCTCCAGTGGGATATTTGTTAGGGGATATTTAGTAGGGAGTTGCTAAAACATCAATGCTAATGCCTCATAATCAGTCACACCTTTTTTTTTTTTTTAATCAGTACCTGGGATCAAACTCACAATCACATGCTTGGAAGGCAGGCACTTATGCCACTGAGCTAAATCCCCAGCCTGAGTCACACCTTTTATAATATTGGTGCATACCTGCCAAAACCGACGTGGCTCTAGAACTTCCCAGGGAGAAGATCTTGAAGGGCAGCAGAAAGGGGAAGAAACAAAGACAAAGATACAGAAATCTGGTATCAGGAGGAGCCCTCCTGATGGGAGGAAAGGAACTGCTCACCCAGCTTAGCCTGTGTATTTATACATTTGGCAGGTTAGTGTACATGACACCTTATTTCCTAGCAGTCTGCATGCATGGCAACCTAAGGCCGTGGTGTTCTGTGGACTGCAGCAGCTTGTTCATGCGGCTCTCCTCAGGAGCTCCTTGTTCTTGGGATCAGCCTTTCTCCAGTCTTGCACGTGTGATCCATCTCCAGTTTCAGCCACTCCTGACAACCCCCTCTTTTCTGTTTTTGCGGTTGTAATTAATGTTCTTTTGTTTTGAGACAGGGTCTTGCTATGCAGTTCAGGGGGCCTTAAACTCAACTTTGTAGCCCAGGCTAGTCTCAAACTTGCAAGGATCCTCCTGCCTCAGCCTCCCGAGTGCTGGAATTACAGGCATTCATCACCACACCTGGCTAATGGGTGTTTAAATGAAGTTGGAAGGGCTATGTTTGGAGAAATCTGTAGATTATTTTTTTTTGCTAGATATTTAAGACCAAGTTAAAGTGAGACTCGTGTTGAAATTAACCTTCTGCTAATTATCAAGGTTAGTTAAGTCTCTTTAGGAATTATCTTGGAACCATGTACAGCACCTCTTAGTTTTTTTTGTCATTGTCAGCCATCTGGATGAGTCACAGCCATTGCTTGACCAAGTTGCTTTCTGTGAAAGAGTGGAAGATATTTTTTTGGTGGGGGTGACTCTCCTATATACTATTGATCACTTTTTGGGGGTGGTTCTATCATCTCCTTAGTTAGAAGACCAGGGATTCATGGAGTTATAGGATATCGCAGCAGAGGTTTTTTTTTTTTTATATCCTGGGTCCTTATTGACCTTGGCGCGATAGGACCAAAATACTGGCTGTCACCCTAGCCTATTTTTTTAATTTTTGGTTTCCAAACCTCAGTTATTGAACATCTAGAAGATTGATAACATTACAGTGTGATAGAGACGGTAAGTTTAACACTACTATCTTAAGTAAATATCAAGCATCTTAGAACATAAAATGGAACCATTGTTTTTTACCATGTATGTTTTAGTATTTGAATCTCTGTAAAGTGTTGTTACATGTTTTATACATAAAATTAGAAATTAAAACTATATATAATATTGTAGCATGATAATCATGATGACATTTTGTAACACACCTGAACTTTTACTTTGACATAAAATATTCCTTTTAGTCAATCATCCCTATCTAAATACATAAGAAGTTTTTACCTAACTTGTTGACCTTTACTGGGATGCACATCTCATGAGTTTTTGTTAAAGGCAGAGTCTGTATGTGAAAGAAAAGTCTATTACTATAAGCAATCCCTGTTTTATGTTTTGGAAGACGTGGAGGCATGAATACATTTAATATACTACAAGGTTAATAACAACCATTATAACTATATGAAAACTTTTATATTAGAGCATTTTTAAATCAAATATCTTACTATCTGGAAAACAACCCTTTTGATGATGACCAACATAAACATATCACAATAATATATTTTAATAGCATTTATTGGGGTGTTTAACATAGGGCTTTCTATTAATGAACAAGGACTGGATAATTATTGAAGCAGCTGCTTTCTTATTAATTGAAGTCTTGTCTAATAGTCTCTCCACACCCCCAAGGGATTTTTGTTTAATTATATTAATAATTTTTGATAACTTATAAAACCCAATCACAACATTTTATACATTATTTTTGAACAACTCTCAAGTCATAATATATAAACAATATACATTATATTTACACAACGAATTTTAGCATCATTTTGACCAGTTGTTAACTTTGGCAGAAGTATGCTTTTTAAATTATGAACCAAATTATATTATGAAAAAATGATCCAAAAAGGAAAAGAGGAAAAATTGTAGCTCCAAATAAAAAACAACTATTCACAGATATGACAAGCAGACAAAGAAACAAGTACACAGCTTACCAGATTGGATAAACAGACAAACATCTTACAAAATCAGAGTGCACTGAAATACATTTTTGATCACATTGAATTGTAACTTTTTTACAATTTTAGGAATTTATAACTGTAAATAGGCTAGTCAGATTTTGCTGTAGGTCAATTAGCAAAGCTCTCTTAAGAATTTGGAAGGAGGGCCAGGGATTTAGCTCAGTGGCTTAGGAGCCTGCCTGGCAAACATGAGGTCATGAGTTCAATCCCCAGTACAAAAAAAAAAATTGGAAATCTTTTCTCTATAATCAATAAATATTTTTAAGAATACCTTTGTGTCCCTTTCACAAAGATTTTAGTTCAGTTATCTCTATATGCTATCACCTACTCAGACCTTTAATTTCTATTTTTGGTTAGCATCTTCTGAACATCCTGGGTCAAATCCTTTAATTGGCCCAAGTCAGGTCTAGTCCCACTCTTGTCTATTGGCTGTGATGTGGTCTCCGAGGCATCGCTGTCATAGTACTGAACATCAGTTTTTTGCAAGGTGGAATCAACTCTTTTTCTGGGTCTGGGTCCATGATACAGTTGGGCAGCATGCTCTGGCACCCAAATAGGTGATTTAAATTCTCTGGAAAGACACAAGCATACCTTTGACCCCAAGAGAATAGTGGGCTGGGGTCCCTTCCATTGTCCAGTATTAAAATCTTTCCAAAGTTCCTTTCTTAGCCTTTTTCTTTACCTGACTGAATTGTCTTTCTGCTGCTGTAGTTCCATGCCTGGCAGGATTTTAAAAGTTAGTAGTATATACTGCCAAGTGAAGTCTATTATGGGGTAAAATTTTTTGTGGTGGAGTTTCCCTTTTGTTTTTGTGGTTAAATTTTGAGTGTATGGTGAACACATTTAACAATTTTTTTACCTTGAGGGTTATAAGGAATTTTCATGATAAGGGAAATATGAAAAGTTTTACAAAAGATTTGGAAGACAGCACTCATATAGGCTGGGCCAGTATCAGTCCTAAGTGTAGAAAAAAAAAAACCCTGTATTTTGTGTTTAGGTGCCCGAGGCTCCTGCTTTTTGCTTTTGCCTCTGGCTGCTCCGGCTCTCACTTTGCCACCTATGTAGCCATGGCCTTTTTGTGTATGTGTGTGCCATAGCACACAGGAGGCAGGGCTGCTAGGCTTTGTCCTTTTGTCCCCACAGCTGAAACAGGTAAAAAAAAAATTTTTTTTAAGGCTGTGGATGAATAACCTGAATCATAGCAGCTGCCAAGGCAGCTCCTTTGTGCATACACAGGGCCAGTATCTGTAAAAACCTGAATTATCTGATAGTGTAGCCTGTTTTTGTGGGCTCTTAAAGCATCTCTACACCATTTATTTGTATTTTTAAAGGCCAGTTGTTGAACATTAACTTGTTGGCTTCTGTGTTGCTTATAATCTTTTTACTAGCCTGCAAATAAGCATGCTGCAAACTCTTGAAAAGTTTTATCAGGACCCTGACAATTGGAAGTTAAATCAAGGGATGCTTTAGTCTTTGAAGGAAGTTTTTTCTAAGTCATTATAATAGCTATTTTCATTCATATATTTTTTTATTTAAAAGTAAGTTGCATGGCAGCAAAGGCACTTTTTTTGGTTAACGTCTTTTGTAATGGTTGTGTTATGAGCAGCAACTCAAGTCTGATCCATGCACAATTCTAAAAAATCTTTTTTTTAAAAAAAAATCTCCTGGACTTAAAACATATTATTTTATTATTTGAGGCCATAATCTGTTGTCTCAGAAGCTCTATTAAACCCAATGTGAAAAGGGTTGTGGTAGGAGCAGCTTAATTCTTTTCAGGGACTTAAAAGGTAGAGCTTTATGAAGATGTGTAAGTTGTCTTGGGTTATTGGGGACTTGAAGTTTAGTAACCACAGTAGATATGTTGAAAACCCTCTATGGACTCCCCCTGCCCATCTGGCTTTTTTTATGCCAACTATAAGGGAGAGAGAAAAATGGCTTTATTTCCTGAGGAAATTTTAACCTGTGACACAGCAAAATTTTTTTGAGTTGAAAAGGCGGGAATTGCTGCTTGTGGCTCAGTTAAGATTATCAGGATGGTTATTGTTTCACCACCTTTTTATCACTGGAGACTGGATTTTAAAACAGTGCTCTGAGCCAAATCTTTTGTGGTCATTGCAATAAGCTAATGACCATTAAGACACTCTAATCCCAATCTACAAAAAGTAAACATGGGAATGAAGCTCAGTATTGATATTAATGGGCTCAATATTAAGGATATTAATACACTTTTGGACTTAATACTGAGAATACTGATACATCTCTCCCTTTTGTGTGCACGTTAGAGGTGTCCTCACCTGTTACATGACAAACATTTTTATGGCCCAGGTGCCTGCTGGAGCTGCTGCAGCCCAGGTGGCTCTCAAACCTCCCAGGGTAAGGACTGTAAAGGGAAGCAAGGTGAGGGAATAAAGGCAAGATGCAGAAAGCTGGGATCAGGTGGGAGGAAAGGAACCAATCAACTAGCCTAGCCTGTGTATTTATACATTTGGCAGGTTAGTGTACATGACACCCCATTTCCTAAAGTCTGCATGCATGACAACCTAAGGCCATGGTGTTCTGTGGACTGCAGCAGCTTGTTCATGCGGCTCGCCTCAGGAGCTCCTTGTTCTCAGGATTAGCCTTGCTCCAGCCCTGCACGTGTGATCCATCTCCAGCTTTGGCCACTCCAACACATTCTGTAGACTTGTGTCATCTATGTCCAGGGGCCAAGCTAACCCTCTCTGCATCATGCCAATGTGAGTACTTATTGCCAAAACCAGCATGAGTTGTGTCATCTTTGTACAATAATATCCTGAATAATCAGATGTCAATGAAAAAAAAAAATTTTTTTTTTGGTACCAGGGATTCAACTCACAACCTTGCCACTTGCCAAACAGGTGCTGTGCCACTAAACTATATCCTCAACCCCTTCATTTCTATATAAATGTATAAACAGGATATTTAAAATTTTGAAAAAACAATGCCCTAAAAGCTAGCTTATTAAGTGCTTACACATTCTTCTTCGTCACATTTATCAAGTTAACAATGTACTTCAATTTAACCAATTTCACAGGGCCACCATGATACACATCTCTTCAAGCACCCATGTTAGGTTGACTCACAGGCCTGTCAACCTTCCTCTCTGATCTAATTATAATTCTCACTTCCTGGCTAAATGCACACTATCTTTATTCAGTTTCCACTTCCATTTGCAGTTCTTGCTGGATCTCCTTTCCTCTTTCATCTGCTTATCTGCAGCAGTTATCAAGAGCCACTGGAGCTTAGCATTTGTCTTTATCTTCACATATCAAGCTTCTAAATTTAACTGATACAGACATCTCCTGCTTAAAAATCAAAAATGGCTGGGCATGGTGGCCCACATCTGTAATCTCAACACTCAGGATGCTGAGGTAGGAGGATGGCTTCAAGTTTGAGGCCAGCCTGGGCTACAAAGTAAGCTCAATAGCAACCTGAAATGCAGAGACCTTGTCTCAAAAGGGAAAAAAAAATGGCCCTACACCTTGAACAGCAAACAACACACATTTACTGAGATCCCCTCACCATAAGCCACCCTTGGTAATGTGCATTTTACAGACCTTATATGTATACCCTTGCTCATAGGCAAGAAATTTCATAGAATCAGAAGTTATTATGTTTTTATTTTCTAACTTACAAATTTTAACTTTCCCTTTGAAAGTTATAATTGCTGATGTTTTCCTTAGATATGTGTTTCATATCCAAAAATGGGTAAGAATTTAGCCATTGATTAAAAAGCAAAACCACATACAGACACACACACACCAAACTTAACTACAAATAATTTCCCACTGTTACATTATTGCTATGAAACTTTCAGGCTGCTTTTTCTTCCTGATGCTTTCTTTCAATGGCCAAGGTAGCCAATAGTTTTATATTTACAAAATAATTAATGCTTCTATTTCATTCATAGATTCTCCGAGGCTCCTGTAGCACCACACCACCTTCTGCCATGGCACTTTGTAGATGTTTTATCTGGTTTTAAAGATCAGGAAAAAAAGAAAAGATTAAGTCAGCACACAGGAAAGTTAAAAACAAATAAATTCACTTTCCAAAACATAATGAAACAAACTGATCTGCTCTTGCTAATCTCCCAGGCTAAACTGGCTTTTTCAGAAATGACCTAGGTAAGAAAATGATCTCAGAAATGACCTAGGTAAGAAAATGATCTCAAAAATGACCTAGGTAAGAAAAAGGGAACTGACAAATACTCTGCAGTGTTTTAAAATATGTGACCAGGATGCCAATATGTGAACAGGAAGTGCAACAGTTGACTTTGTGGGCTGTAAGGCACACTAAATTTGAAATCCACCACACACTGACTCTGATCTGTTTTATTTATGTATAAAATGGGGAATACTAGTCCCTCCTCTATGTGTTGCTGTGAATTAAATGAAATAATGCTGTCATAGACTCAGTAGGGTCTAACAAATAGAAATCACTTGGAAACTATTATGTAGGTATTTAATATCAAGAATTTTAAAAGTACCTTTTATATATTTTAAAAATTATTTTACAGTATGCGCATAGAACCTATGCTATGCAAATGCTCTTCCACCAACCTGTACTCACAGTTTTCCAATGCCCTTTAACCTTAGAGTACATGAAAACAAAAATACCGAATCTGCAGCTGCTTCCCAAGGGGTTGGTTGATAGACCATGAAGTTGACTCCTGCCTCTAAGCATCGCTGTGCCAGCACTCGTCCTATACTCTCACAAGCTACCACGTTTCTGGTACTGTAAAGGTGCTTTTTAATTGCCCATTCACGAGTAGATGCTGACACCACAACACAACCATTCCAGTGCTCAACAAGTGCTTCTACATGATGCTGAGTCCTTATAACTCGCAACCTAAATAGGATGAGAAGAGAATAAAATCATTAAACAATCTATCCATCCCAAAGTTAAACTAAAACAGAGGAACAAATGCCTAAATAGTTCCCAAAATGTCAAAGTTTAGTGTATTTTACTTGGGATAATAAGAGTATCTTCAGTAATAATAAACCATATATTTCAGTTAAATTCAAGTATCAAAGAGACACTTGGTATTTTCTGAAAGGCTGAGTTTTATTTACTTACATACACACTTCAGAAAAGGAAGAGCCAGAGCTAAACTGCTGTGTGTTGGATATATACTTTATACTTTTATTTTCCAGCTAACACCAAAATTAATAAAGATTTCAGTGTAAAAATTGAAATTACAGGAATACAAGGAAACATGAGGGTTTTTTTTAATAATCTAAAAGGAAAGTAAGCCTATTTAAATTACTCAAACATGTCATGTGGCTTTTATACAAGACAGATACAATTTTCTGCATGATAAGAAAATAAGACATAAAGTCAAAAGACAAGCACTGAAGCTCTGGGTATGCCTTGGGCTTGCTTGGTATGAACAAGGCCCAAGTTTAAACCCCCAGAATTACTAAAAAAAAAAAGGCAAGCAATGATAAAAGAAAATATGTTAAACATATATATTTCAGAGAGCTAATTTCCACACTACATACCTTCTATCGTCAATAAGGAAATGACCAATAACTTAAAGAGAGTAGGTAAAGGAGTTGGCTTTTTGAGAAAGGGTTTCACTATGCGGTGCAGGCTGGCCTTGAACTTGCTATGTAGCTCAGGCAGGCCTGGAACTTTTGACAGTCTCCTGCCTCAGTTTCCTAAGTGTGGGATTACAGGTATACACCACCAAAATTCACATAGAATTTGAACAGTGTTCACAAGGAAGGAAAATATTAACTTGTACATTCATGATGAAACTATACCTGCTCAGTAATAAAATGCATTGTCAAGACAATTTGTTGCTACACTCTAAAAGATAATCATCAACAGGGAGGCAGTTAACTAGAAATATCCAAAAAATGATATTCTATAGTAGTACTTTACGGCAATAGCTATTTACCAAGCACTTACAATGCTGTTATGCTTGTTTAAAGGTGTATCTCGGGTCTCTAAACAATCCCATTTCTTCCACTTTAAGTTGCAGAAACAGACAAAAGTAAAGTACACTGGGTAAGAGTACAACTACTCAGTAATGAAACCAGGAGTTAAGGCCAAGAGTCTGGCTCCAGAGCCAATGCTCTTAACCACAAAGGCTCTTCAAGACATATTTTTAAGTGAATGCTTGGAGGAGACAGGGCTAGGAAAAGGACATTACAGAATGGTGCTTATGATGTGATAAGATTTATAATTTTTAAAATATATTTATGCTTTTTATGCATATTTCTAGAGAGATATGCAAGAAACTTATATTCCATTTGGGCTTTTATAACATATATAAACACACTATCTCTAGATGCTGTATCCTTGGATTCAAGCCATGACAGATAGAAAATACTTGGGAGAAAAACTGCATTTGTGCTGAACATGGATAATTTTTGTTATTATTCCCTAAACAGTATAGTATAATAACTATTTTCAAGGCATTTATATTGCATTAGGTGTTTTGTTTGTTTTTGTTTTTAGTTTTTTGACACAGGATCTCACTTCATAATACAGGCTGCTTGAACTCTCTGTGTAGCCCAGGCTGGCCTGGAACTCGCAGCAATCCGTCTGCCTCAGCCTCCCAAATACTAGAATTACAGGTGTGTGAAATCATCTCCACTTTGTATCAGGTATTATAAATAGTCTAAAGATAGTCTGGGGTTTGTTGTTGTTTTGAGACAGGGTTTCACTATGCAGTTCAGGCTGGCCTTGAACTCACTTTGTAGCCCAGGTTGGCCTCAAACTTATAGTGATCCTCTTGCCTCAGCTTTCTGAGTACTGGGATTAACAGGCATACATCACTATGGCAAGATAGTTTTAAGGCACAGGAAAATGTGCATAGATTACACACAAATGCTATGCCATTTTATATAAAGTACTAGAGCAACCACAGATTTTGAGATCTTCTGGAGTCTTGGAGCCAATCCATCATGGATACCAACTGACAACTGTATAACCACTTTTCCCCCCATTTTTAGGGTTATTTGTTTGGGGTGGGGGAGCAGAACCCAGGACCTTGTACATACACACACTACCACAAAGCCTCATTCTCTACCTCTACATTTTTAAAAACTAAACCCAAATTAAATACTCAAATTAGAAGATCCTCACAAAGATTAATAATGTAAAATAGAAAACACTAGGTTTCAATGTGGGTTTTCCTAGTGGCTCTGGTTAAAAAAAAAAAAAAAAAATCATGCCTTTTTTATTTACTGTCTTTTTGAGACAAGGTTTCACTGCATAGCTCAGGCTGGCCTTGAATTTACTTTGTAGCCCAGGTTAGCCTCAAACTAACAGCAATTCTCCTGCCTCAGCTTTTTGAGTACTGCAATTACAGGCATGTGCCACCACATGCAGTAAAAATCACTCTCTTGAAGAGTTGACAGCCTTTTTTTGTAAAGGGCCAAGTAGTAAATATTTTAACCTTTGTAGACCACAGTCTGTATATACTGATCAACTTAGTCACTGTACTGCTAAACAAATGAAAGAAAATCTCCTTTGTGAAGACCAAAATTTGAATTTTATCAAATTTTAAGTGTCACAAAATATTATTAAGTTTTTCAATTTTTTTTTTTTAATGTAAAACTAAGGCCAGGCATATAGCTCAGCAGCACAGTACCTGCCTGGCAAGTGCAAGGTCCTGAGTTCAAGGGGTAGGAGGTATAAAAATAAATGAGCATGGTGGCACATGTCCACCATCCCAGCACTCTGGGAGGCTAAAGGGCTCATAAGTTCCAGTCCAGTTTGGTCAACCTGGCAATTAACAAGACCCTGTCTCAGAAAAAAAGTTAAAATAATTTTTTGTTTACAAGCTAACATCAACCCATAAGCCAGTTTTTGGATTCTTACCTTAAACAATATATTCTATTAAGGGGTAGGCCTCAGGATCTCTAAGGTCATTTCCCACTATTAATACTCCTAAGTTTTGCCTGGCAAACACAAGGTCCTGAGTTCAATTCCCGGTACCAAAAAAATAAATAAGTCAATATTCCTAAGTTCCCTGATACTATGGCAGATAGGGCAGGAAAAGCAGTATCTATAGGTATTTAAATGATCCTAATATTTAGTCACAGTAATAAGTTCAGTGTTTCAAAAGATTTTTAGACTTAAGATGCAGAATATTTCAAGTCAACTGTTTACTCTTTTTTTTAACTCCTCACTATAAACTTTAAGTAAAATGTATTGCAGCAATTTTAACATATTACTATTATTCCTATTACACTTTCCATTATGAAAGTATTAAAACTCTTGATGATAAGCATGACATGATTTTGGTATTTTCTGCATCTAGCACAATAACTAGCAAGAATACTGACCAGTTTGTGTAGGATAGTGTACACTGGTAATTCCAGCACTTAGAGGCTGAACCAAGAAGATCCCCACAAGTTCAAGGCCAGCCTGGACTACATGGTAAGACCCTGCCTTGAAAAACCAAAAAAAAAAGGATAGGCCCAATGTTTGCTGAGCAATTTTTTTTTTGTCTTTTTTGAGACAGGGTCTTACTATGCAGTTCAGGCTGGCCTTGAGCTTACTTTGTAGCCCAGGCTGGTCTCGAACTCACAACGATCCTCCTGCCTCAGCCTCCCAAGTGCTGAGATTACAGGTGTGAGCCACCACTCAGCTGCTGAACAATTTCTAATCTGGCTTTACTACTTTATATAATCTTTAACATGCTACTTTAACAAATCTCCATCAAGGAAATAAGCAGCAGATAAATACCTTCACTATGCTGCAGCACAGTGATAATAATTTAGTGTCCTGACTCTAGCATCATATAAAGTGTGTCTGAATCTTAGTTTTGGAACTTACTAATTATGTCTCCCTTAGCCTCAATTCCTCTTGTAAAAAATGGTGAAAATTGTGGTACCTGCTTCAGGATAGGTTTTAAGGATTAAATGACAAAATACATTTAAAGCAACTAGCACACTTTGTGGCAAAAATCAAATTTCAATCTGGTATGTTCTTGGCAAATACAAAGTTCTTAATAACTTTGAACTTGAGGTTTTGACACAAAGCTCAACGGTACAGCACTTGTCTATCATGCACAAGGGCCTTGGTTCAATCCCCAGTATTGCCAAATAAACAAAAGTATCTCATGTCCTTATGAATTAAGTCACATTGGTCTTCCTTTTTCTATCCCCTACCCTTAAAATTTAGTTTTCCCAAAGCAGCTAAAATGAGCTTCAAACCCACATCACTCAGGCTCAAACTTTAAATCTTCATAGTTTACAGGCAGTGAAAATAAAAGTCTCAACTGCTGACTTTAATTTGCAAAGCTAATGACCCAGGTCCTACTTGCACCTGTTTCCATTTCACATACTCAACCTTGGCCCATTGAAATTCGGCTACACTGACTCATCAGTTCCTCAAATACTCCAAATTCATTACCATCCTAGCTGTTTTGAAACAACTAAAAAGTTCTTTATAGCAGATTACTTGGTTTCTTCCTATTTTTCTGATATTAGCTTTTTAAATCACTTTTACTTTTTTTCCTTTTTTGGTACCGGGGATGGAACTCACGACCTCGCGCTTGCCAGGCAGTTGCTTGTGCCACTGAGCTATATCCACAGCCCAAAAAGTCACCTTTTAAAAACACTACAAGCTGGCTGGGGATTTATCTCAGTGGCATAAGCGCCTACCTGGCAAGCGTGAGGTCGTGAGTTCGATCCCTGGTACAAAAAGGTCCTACAAGCCTTAGTAGATAGCCAGTCTCCTACTCTGGCAATACCTTGTAAATCTTCTCCAGCACACGTATTAATTTGTTCCACTCCATCTGCTAGCCCCACCTCTACACACCACGCCTCAAATTCCTGTGAGAAAAGCCCAACCAACTTAGCAGTCACTGAATGAACTGGAGAAACAATCTACAAGATGCTGTGTGCACTGCTGTCAATCACTAACAGACCTTATTACCTGTGCCAGAATTCGCGGGAGGGCCACACTGTCCCCCAACCCCGCTCTTTTCTAGCTACTCCTAAGAGCTCCAGATTCCGCGGGTTTCGGTTGGTGAACTCTGGTGCAACAGCTTCATTTTCCACAGTTTCCGTTTCGGGCGTCACCGCTGGATTGGGGCTGGTTGAGAAAGCTGCGAACTGACACTCTAAGAAATGGAAACGAACACATGGATCTTAGGAGGAAAAAAAAAAAAAAAGACGAATAAGGTAGACTATAAACATGCTCTATAACTATTCCCGTAACCAAGCTTCCGGCTTTGAAAGGAGGCGAAATGTACGTTGTCATCACATACCCTGCTACGTAACGTTCTGCTACAGTCATCTCAAAGCTCCTAGCACATTTACTTTACTCTGCGTACAATACAAAACAGAATTTCCGGGCTGGGAATTTAGCTTAGCGGCACAAGCGCCTGCCTTGCAAGCACGTGGTCGTGAGTTCGATCCCCGGTACCGATTTAAAAAAAAAAAAAAAAAAAAGCAGGGCGCGGCGGCTCACGCCTGTAATCCCAACACTTGGGAGGCTGAGGCAGGAGTATCGTGAGTTCGGGACCAGCCTGCACTACAAAGTGAGCTCAAAGCCAGCCTGCACTGCATAGCGAGACCCTGTCTAAACAAAAAAACCAGAATTTACAAGGGCCAGGCTTGGGGATACACACCGGTAATCCCAGCACACTGAGACGCTGAGGCAGGAACATGGCAAGTTCAAGCCAAGCATGGGCAATTTAAAGAGATCTAGTCTCAAAATAAAAGGGAGTAAGGGGCTGGAGGTGTAACTCAATGCCAAGATTCTTGGTTCAATCTAACTACAAACAAAATAAAGATTGTAAAATTCACTTACTGTGCAGGCACTGGGGAGTACGCTGAGATGTGAACTCAGATAAACAACCCGGATTCCTGCAAATTGGGAAATTCCAGAGCCGTGATAAAAACGCCATCGCTGAGAGGATGACGGACGAAAGCACGGAAAGCCTGCCTTCTTTTCCTAACTATAGACTGAACAATTACCCGGCCTCAGCCATATTAAATCAGTGGAGAGAGGACACAAACTGACACAAATGATTAGTCACTACTTCCTGGAGCTGAGTGGTCACAGGGGCAATCCGTCATTCTGGCTCCGCCAATCACCGCTTACGTCAAGACGCATCCCGGCCCAGAACCAACAAACCGCCCTCCTCGAGAGACACTCCCAGTAGGTCACCGTTTGGGAAACAGTATTCGTTCAAATCTAGTCACTAAAGACCCCCTACCACGTTCTTTGACCATTGTTTGGGTCCTCTAGTCTCAGAGCTTCAGATTAAACTCCGACAGGTCTATACATGTGAGGAAAAAGAAGAACCAGATGCAGTTGGTTTCAATGAACTAAAAACTTGCCCGTACTCCCCGGCGAAAGCCTTCCCTGGTCTAGTCATGTGCAGACCCTTAAGTCCTAGAACAAAACACAGCCGTTCTGCTTCATCCTGCCCGAATAAGGACTTAAAATGACACATTAGCTCTATATGGCCAAAGTAATTCTAGAAGACACGAGAAAAAGGTGGCCAAACCACTTTTTCTAGAAGGCACGAGAAAGTTTTAAAGCGCAGGCGCAAAAATAGCCTGTGGCAAGAATTCAGCGAGTATTTCCTCCAGCCCATAGTTCCACCTCCTAACATCCGTTCTCCTCTTTCGCGCCTTTCTCCTCTGGTCTCTAATTGGACGCATATTTTGAGCCGCCCACTTTATGGTTCCTCCTTTCCGGCTGTCCCCCTCCCTTCCTTCCCGCCGTGCCTCGCGGCCAGGCCCGGAAGAGGAAAGTGGAACGCGTTGTTTCCCAGCAGTCACTGGGGCGCTGCCCTTGTCTCTCCACCTTGCTACTGGTCTTGGTGCTGCTGCGCTGTTCGTGGGCGGAGGTAGTAATTGTCAGCCGTCGCAGTTAGATTGGACGCAAACTCCACCGCGAAAATGGAGGGACCTTTGTCCGTGTTCGGGGACCGCAGCACGGGGGAGGCGATCCGTTCCCAGAACGGTAAGGGGGCCTAGGCCTGTATCTGTCCTGGGCTGCTGGCCTCGCTCTTTAACGTCTCACAGCAGAAAGGCCCCGTAAAACATTCTATTCAGACGCCGTCTCGTTCCGCGTTCGTGGAGACCCACCCTGCCCTGACCCGTGGGTGCAGTGAATGGAGCATCGGCCAGGAGAAACGCGGGTGCCCGGGCGGATATACACACGGCGCGAACAGACGGGAGAGCGCGGCTCAGCTGAGACACGTGCCAGCCACGCCCACAGACTGCAAACCTCCCCACCCCAGCCCACCCCTAGCACGCGTGCCAATCTTCAGGTTTCTTCCTAGGACCATTACCCAGAAAAATTCTGATTTGGCCTGCACAATTATCTCATAGGCAGATGCGTATAGAATTCACTGACTTGTAGTGCTGCTTTCCACTTATGTACTGTGCATGTCCGGTGCTTCGATGCACATCCGGTTTTTGTGCAGAATATACCGTTAATAGCATCTTACAATGACATGAGTTAAAGAAACTGGATTCAATATTACTGTGAGCGAGACCTATTCATCCTAAAAAACACTGACAAAAATTAGCAAATTTCCCGATACTTGTCGCAATTAATTTTTTTTAAATAAAGGCCTTTTTTTTCCTTGAATTTTAAGTAACATTTAGCACCTTCACTTTAAGACCACTAGGCTTCTCATTTTTAAAAATGAGGTCCTGTAAAGTTCAAGGCCAGCATGGGCAGCAACTTAAAAAAGACAGTGTCTCCAAGTTAAAGTAAGGACTGAGTGTGTTACTCAGTGATAGACATCTTGCCTGAGAAGCATAGAAATTCAGGTGCAATCCACAGGACCTATACAAAAAACAAAGAACAAAACCTGCTGGAGTCTGAAGGGAAAGGTTGATAACCACTGCCTCCCCTCCAAGGCATACCAAATAAAATTGTAACTGGCAACTGATTCCTTTCATATTTTATGCAGCAGTACACTCCTTAAAACAATTAGTTTGTTAAATATGCTACAAGTGAAATTTGCTACCCTTCTTTGATAGACTTATAGCAGGTGATTTTTTTTTTTTTTAAATAAAGAGGACATATTCACATAGTTTTGGAAACTTTAGAGCTGTTGGATGTTTTTTAGTTCTTTAGGCTGAAATAAATGATTGTTCTTTAGAATAGTAGCGTTTTCTAATGTTATTTCTTTTCTATTTTTCCACCGATTATCTACAGTTATGGCTGCAGCTTCTATTGCAAATATTGTAAAAAGTTCTCTTGGTCCTGTTGGCTTGGATAAAATGTTGGTAGACGATATTGGTGTAAGTACATTTAACTACCGTGTTGTTCACTGTTTTTGCTCTGTGAATTACTTGTTTTTCTGAGTCGTGGTAGTGGGACATATATGTTAAAGTTGAATGTGTATCTTAGTTAGGCTGTGTTGATTTAGGGGTATCTTGTTCCCAAAGGTGATTGATGTGACCAATTCATAATGTGTATTTCCTAGGATGTAACCATTACAAATGATGGTGCCACCATCCTGAAGTTACTGGAGGTAGAACATCCTGCAGCTAAAGTTCTTTGTGAGCTGGCTGATCTGCAAGACAAAGAAGTTGGAGATGGAACTACCTCAGTGGTAGGTGGGCCAGTGGCTAAAGAATAGTCATTTTATCAGGACATAGCTATGAGTCATTTACTCTGGGTCTGAAATAAGTTGGGCATTTTGAGAAGGAAAATATTACTGTTTAGCAGGTAAAAATTCAGAAAGAAAGTTTGAAAATCTCTGATGATAGTTAGTTTGCATACTTTTAGTAAGGAAGAAATTTGAAGTAAAGAAATAATATACTCATTTCAAATGCTGGATTTCAAGTATGTGGGGGGCTTCTTAGCATCTCATTGTGACAATATTCATACATCAGAGAAGGTTTTATGGTTTCTGAAGTTTTCTTTTTACACTATAATGTAAGACACAAATTTCTAAAAGCCTGTACTTCTATAACCTAAAAGAGAAAAATGTTGCTAGCTTTTTAAAGGTTATTTTTATACTTTAAATGTTGAGAGGCAATCTGAGAAACTCAGAATTGGAGTGTGAAAAAAAAAAGAATTGAGTATGAGAAAGCATGTCACCCCCATGACATGATATACAAGGGTACAAATATTTCCTTCAAAAGAAGCTAAAAGGGTTTTTAGTAATCCTTACAAGAAGAATTTGTTTTAATGAAACTAAAAAACCTGTAATAGTAAAGATCAATACTAAAGACAGAATATAGCTTCTCTTGAGCACATAGTTT